>JAGIQG010000001.1:100589229-100860026 GCA_024679065.1 Sphyrna mokarran | reverse complement strand
TTCGTACAAAGTGTGCAGGAGGTTTTTTTGACTCAGTATGTAGATAGGCCAACTAGAGGTGAGGCTACATTGGATTTGGTGCTGGGCAATGAGCCAGACCAGGTGTTAGGCTTGGAAGTTGGTGAACATTTTGGTGATAGTGACAACAATTCGGTTACGTTCACCTTTGTGATTGATAGGGATAGGCATGAAGCTGGGGGCAGTAGTTATAGCTGGGGGAAGGGTAATTATGAGGCCATCAAGAGAGAATTAGGGTGCATAGATTGGACTAGGAAACTACAGGGACTGGGACATCTGGAGTGGTGGTGCTTATTCAAGGAGTAGCTGCTGCGAGTCCTTGATAAGTATTCCTGTCAGGCAGGAGGAAATGGACGGTAAGAGACCTTGGTGTACGAAAAAGTTGATTTGCTGGTTAAGAGAAAAAGGAGAGCTAGTCCAGGATGGCTTGAAGGCTCAGTTAGTGCAAGGATAGCTATGTTGCCAGAAGGAGGTAAAAAGTGAATTGAGGAGAGCTACAGAGGGGACCAACGAGAAGATGTTGGCTGAATAGGACTTAAGGGAATCCTAAAGCTTTCTCTTCAATATGATAAGAATAAAGATTGGTTAGGGCAAGATTAGGGCCAGTCATAGACAGCAGTGGGAAGTTCTGCGTGGAGCCTGAAGAGATTGGCGAGTCACTGAATAAATATTTCTCTTCGGTATTCACGCAGAGTGCTGGAAATGTAGCTATGGAGAGCACTGAGGTACAGGGTTGCAAATTGGGAAGTATTGTAGTAGATAGGGAGGATGTGTTAGAAATTCTCGATGGTTTGAAGTTGGATAAGTCCCCTGGGCCGGACGGGATTTACCCTAGGATTCTCTGGGAGGCAAGAGAGGAGATTGCAGAGCATCTGGCTCTGATCTTCAGGTCCTCGTTGGTTACGGGTGTGGTTCCGGAGGACTGGAGGATAGCAAATGTGGTCCCATTGTTTAAGAAGGGGAAGAGAGACCTTCCAGGGAATTATAGCCAGTGAGTCATACTTCTGTTGTGGGCAAGGTATTGGAGAGAATTATTAGGGATAGGATTTATAGTTATTTAGAGAGAAATGATTGATTGGGGATAGTCAGCAGTGTTCGTGAAGGTATGTCATCGCCTTACTAACCACATTGAGTTTTTTGAGAAGTGACCAAGAGGTGGATGGGGGTAAGGCGGTTGATGTAGTATATATGGACTTTAGTAAGGCGTTTGATAAGGTGGCCCATGGAAGACTTCTACAGAAATGCAGATGTGTGGAATAGAGGGTGATTTAGCTAATTGGATTAGGAATTGGCTGGCAGATAGAAGACAGAGGGTGGTGGTTGATGGGAGATATTCATCGTGGAGTTCCGTGACGAGTGGTGTGCCTCAGGGGTCTGTTTTGGGGCCCCTGCTGTTTGTAATTTTTATAAATGATCTGGATGAGGGTATTGAACGATGGATCAGTAAATTTGCAGATGACACTAAAGTCGGTGGAGTGGTAGATAGTGAAGAGGGGTGTTATAGTTTACAGAGTGACTTGGACAAGTTGCAGAGCTGGGCCAGAGGTGGCAAATGGAGTTTAATGTGGAAAAGTGTGAGTTAATGCACTTTGGCAGGAACAATAAATGTGTAGAGTATAGGGCTAATGTAGGGCTCTTAATAGTGTTGAGGAACAGAAGGATCTTGGTGTATGTGTCAATAGATCCCTGAAAGTAGGCAGTCAAGTGGATAAAGTTGTTAAGAAGGCATATGGAGTCTTAGCTTTTATTGGTAGGGGGATTGACATTAGGAGCCGCAGCATCATGTTGCAACTGTACAAAACTCTAGTGCGGCCGCACTTGGAGTATTGTGTACAGTTCTGGTCCCCACATTATAAGAAAGATGTGGAGGCATTGGAGAGGGTACAGAGGAGGTTTACCAGGATGTTGCCTGGTATGGAGGGCAGGTCTATGAAGAGAGGTTGAAGGATTTGAGGTTGTTTTCGTTAGAAAGGAGGCGGCTAAGAGGGGATCTTATTGAAGCATATAAGATGATAGAGGTTTAGATAGGTGGACAGTGATAGCCTTTTTCCTAGGATGGAGAAAGCTAGCACGAGGGGACACAGCTTTAAATTAAGGGGTGATGAGTTATAGGACGGATATCAGAGGTAGGTTCTTTACTCAAAGAGTGATTAGGGAGTGGAATGCCCTGCCTGCAGCTGTTGTAGATGCGCCAAGTTTGGTGGCGTTTAAGAGGTTAATTGATAAGTATATGGAGGAGAAGGGAATGGTTTAGTTTGGAGGGGCATTGCTTTTTATTTTGGTCGGCACAACATCGAAGGCCGAAGGGCCTGTTCTGTGCTGTAATGTTCTATGTTCTATGTTCTATATTTTGTGGACATGGACATCGGTTCATTTTTCTGCCATTAGCCAGTTAACACATCGTTATAGTTGAGTAAGATCGATTGTTAACACATCGTTACAATCCGACATATACAGATATTAGCATTTAACATTGTATTGTTTCATAGAATGGATACATTTCCTCTATCAGTGACTATCAATGACTTAGTTTCAGTCCATACATACAATAATTGGTTATCCTGCATTTATGTATTAGAACATAGAACACTACAGCACAAACAGGCCCTTCAGCCCACAAGTTGTGCTGATCGTATCTATACCTACCAGGCCATAGCACTACCTGTAACTCCCAATCCCATTAAATCCCATGTACTCATCCAGAAGTCTCTTAAAAGACCCCAGCGAGTTCGCCTCTACCACCACTGACGGCAACTGATTCCATTCACTCACCACCCTCTGAGTGAAAAACTTACCCCTAACATCACCTCTGTACTTGCCCCCCAGCACCTTAAACCTGTGTCCTCTCGTAGCCACCATTTCAGCCCTGGGAAATAGCCTCTGAGAATCCACCCTACCTATTCCTCTCAACATCTTATAAACCTTTACAGGTCGCCTCTCAACCTTTGTCTCTCCAGGGAGAAGAGACCTAGCTCTCTCAACCTAACTTCATAAGGCATGCCTCCCAATCCAGGCAACATCCTTGTAAA
Source organism: Sphyrna mokarran (assembly GCA_024679065.1). NCBI lineage: Eukaryota > Metazoa > Chordata > Chondrichthyes > Carcharhiniformes > Carcharhinidae > Sphyrna > Sphyrna mokarran. The sequence continues at coordinate 100,856,979 of JAGIQG010000001.1, read as the reverse complement.
TTTCCTCTGCACCCTATCAATAGCTTCCACATCCTTCCTATAGTGAGGCAACCAGAACTGCACACAATACTCCAAGTGGGGTCTGACAAGGGTCTTATAAAGTTGCAGCATTACCTCCCGATTCTTAAACTCAATCCTTCTATTAATGAAGGCAAGTACACCATATGCCTTCTTGACCACATCCTCCACTTGTGGGGCAGATTTAAGAGTCCAATGGACCCAGACCCCAAGATCCTTCTGCTCCTCAACACTGCCAAGACGCCTACCCTTGATATTATACTGCTTCATCCCATTGGTCTTGCCAAAATGGACCACTACACATTTATCCGCGTTGAAGTCCATCTGCCAGTTCTCCGCCTAGTCTTGCATCCTATCTATGTCTTGCTGCAACTTCAGACATCCCTCCAGACCGTCCACAACACCACCAACTTTTGTATCATCAGCAAACTTACTAACCCATCCCTTCACTCCTCATTCAGGTCATTTATGAAAATGACAAAAAGCAAGGGATCTAGAGTGCCCTGGGGCACTCCACTGGTGACTGACCTCCATGCAGAAAAAAACCCATCTGCATTCTGCAGGCAAGACAGTTCTGGATCCACAAGGCCAAAGCCCCTTGGATCCCATGCCCTCTCACGTTCTCAAGAAGTCTTGCATGGGGGACCTTATCAAACGCCTTGCTGAAATCCATGTAAACCATGTCCACTGCTCTTCCTTCGTCAATGTGTTCAGTCACATTTTCAAAGAATTCAACTAGGCTCGTAAGGCATGATCTGCCCTTGACAAAGCCATGTTTTGAGGTGAGGTGAGGCTACATTGGATTCTAGAGGTGAGGCTACATTGGATTTGGTGCTGGGCAATGAGCCAGACCAGGTGTTAGGCTTGGAGGTTGGTGAACATTTTGGTGATAGTGACCACAATTTGGTTACGTTCGCCTTAGTGATGGATAGGGATAGGCATGAAGCTGGGGGCAGTAGTTATAAATGGGGGAAGGGTAATTTGAGGCCATCAGGAGAGAATTAGGGTGCATAGATTGGACTAGGAAGCTAAAGGGACTGGGAACATCTGGAATGTGGAGCTTATTCAAGGAGCAGCTGCTGCGGGTCCTTGATAAGTATGTCCCTGTCAGGCAAGGAGGAAATGGTCGAGTAAGAGAACCTTGGTGTACGAAAAAAGTTGATTTGCTGGTTAAAAGGAAAAAGGAGGCTTATGTCAGGATGAGGCTTGAAGGCTCAGTTAGTGCAATGGAGAGCTATAGATTAGCCAGGAGGGAGCTAAAGAGTGAGTTGAGCAGAGCTAAAAGGGGACACAAGAAGACTTTAGCTGATAGCATTACGATAATCCTGAACCTTTCTTTAGATATGTTAAGAATAGAAGATTGGTTAGGGCAAGATTAGGGCCAGTCATAGACAGCAGTGGGAAGTTGTGCGTGAAGCCTGAAGAGATTGGAGAGGCACTGAACAAATATTTCTCTTCGGTATTCACGCAGGGAGATGTAAATGTAGTTGTGGAGAACACTGAGATACAGGGTTGCAAACTGGAAAGTATTGAAGTAGATAAGGAGGATGCGCTAGATATTCTTGAGGGTTTGAAGTTAGATAAGTCCCCTGGGCCGGACGGGATTTACCCTAGGATTCTCTGGGAGGCAAGAGAAGAGATTGCAGAGCCTCTGGCTCTGATCTTCAGGTCGTCGTTGGTTACGGGTGTGGTTCCGGAGGACTGGAGGATAGCGAATGTGGTCCCATTGTTCAAGAAGGGGAAGAGAGACCTTTCAGGGAATTATAGGCCAGTGAGTCTTACTTCTGTTGTGGGCAAAGTATTGGAGAGAATTATTAGGGATAGGATTTAAAGTTATTTAGAGAGAAATGAATTGATTGGGGATAGTCAGCATGGTTTTGTGAAGGGTAGGTCGTGCCTTACTAACCTCATTGAGTTTTTTGAAAAAGTGACTAAGGAGGTGGATGGGGGTAAGGCGGATGATGTGGTATATATAGACTTTAGTAAGGCGTTTGATAAGGTGGCCCATGGAAGACTTCTGCAGAAAATGCAGATGTAGGGGATAGAGGGTGATTTAGCTAATTGGGTTAGGAATTGGCTAGCAGATAGAAGACAGAGGGTGGTGGTTGATGGGAGATAATCATCGTGGAGTTCGGTGACGAGTGGTGTACCTCAGGGGTCTGTTTTGGGGCCCCTGCTGTTTGTAATTTTTATAAATGATCTGGATGAGGTATTGAAGGATGGATTAGTAAATTTGCAGATGACACTAAAGTCGGAGGAGTGGTAGATAGTGAAGAGGGGTGTTATAGTTTGCAGAGAGACTTGGACAAGTTGCAGAGCTGGGCCGAGAGTGGCAAATGGAGTTTAATGCGGAAAAGTGTGAGGTAATTCACTTTGGCAGGAATAACAAATGTGTAGAGTATAGGGCTAATGGTAGGACTCTTAATAGTCTAGAAGAACAGAGGGATCTTGGTGTATACGTGCATAGATCCCTGAAAGTAGGCAATCAAGTCGATAAGGTTGTTAAGAAGGCATATGGAGTCTTAGCTTTTATTGGTAGGGGATTGAATTTCGGAGCCGCAACGTCATGTTGCAACTGTACAAAACTCTAGTGCGGCCGCACTTGGAGTATTGTGTGCAGTTCTGATCCCCACATTATAAGAAAGATGTGGAGGCATTGGAGAGGGTACAGAGGAGGTTTACCAGGATGTTGCCTGGTATGGAGGGCAGGTCTTATGAAGAGAGGCTGAGGGATTTGAGGTTGTTTTCGTTAGAAAGGAGGCGGCTAAGAGGGGACCTAATCGAAACATATAAGATGATTAGAGGTTTAGATAGGGTGGACAGTGATAGCCTTTTTCCTAGGATGGAAAAAGCTAGCACGAGGGGACACAGCTTTAAATTAAGGGGTGATAGTTATAGGACGGATATCAGAGGCAGGTTCTTTACCCAAAGGGTGGTTCGGGAGTGGAATGCCCTGCCTGCAGCAGTTGTAGATGCGCCAAGTTTGGTGGCGTTTAAGAGGTTAGTTGATAAGTATATGGAAGAGAAGGGAATGGTTTAGTTTGGAGGGGCATTGCTTTTTATATTGGTCGGCGCAACATCGAAGGCCGAAGGGCCTGTTCTGTGCTGTAATGTTCTATGTTCTATGTTGACTATTTCTGATCATATTGAACTTCTCTAAATATTTATGTATTCCCGTTCCCATTTATGGCTAATCTCTTAATCAGATCTTATTGTCCTGAGTCTGTCCTTATCTTTAAAGTGCCTCAAGCTCTTACTAGTTTCCTGCAGTATTTGTTTCCTGTATATTTAACTTTAAATAACTGTCTGTGCTACATGTTTTAATTTCAACTAGCTGTCTGCGCTAAAGTCAGTGCCTACTTAATGTCTCTTTCTCAGGTAACCACTTTATGTGCCAGGCTACCATTTTGTGTCTCAGGTACCCATCTTTATGATTTTCCCCACTTTATTATAATGCAGAAATAAGCCATTCAGCCCATCAAATTTGCACCAACCACAATCCCACCCAAGCGCTATCCCCATAACCCCATGCATTCATCCCAGCTAGTCTCCCTGACACTAGAGGGTAATTTAGCAGGGCCAATCCAACTAAGCTGCACATCTTTGAACTGTGGGAGGAAATCAGAGCATCAGAAAGAAACCCATGCACTCATGGGGAGAATGTGCAAACTCCACCCAAGTCAGGAATCAAAACTGGGTCCCTGGCACGGAGGCAGTGGTGCTAGCCTGTATGGCTTGTATCATGGTTTGATACATCTTCCTGATTGTGTTTTAACAGCTGAATGTTCATTCAGTAGCAGATAAGCTGGTCTAGTGCAGGCAAACTCTCTTATTTTTAAATTTGGCCCTCTGTGTACCTTATTGGAGTTTCATCATCTCTTTCTGAAGAACTTACAAGAGGACTAGCCCTTTGACATGACTCTCCTGGCCTTTACATATTGTTTTCTCCTGAAAGAGCTTGCAGAAGCAAGAAGCATTTATAGAACATTTTTAAAGCACTCAAGTTATCTGAGATTAGGTTGATGCATTGGCCATACTGAATTCTCCCTCAATGTACCTGAGCAGGTGTCAAAGTGTGATGACTCAAGGATTTTCACAGTAACTTTACTGCAGTGTTAAATATAAGCCTATTTGTGACAAATAACTAAACTTCAAAGCACTTAATAGTCAACTGAAGTAAAGTTATAATTGGACTGTATAAAACACATCAGACAATTTGCTAACATCATGGTCCTCAAAACAGCAATGAGATATATGAACTGATAATCTTTTATCATGATGTTGTCAGCTTGCGACTAGAATAAACAAATTGACAGTATATTGACATTAATTTTCAGTGGGCTGGTTTTGGATATGGGACATACAAGATGAAATTCAAGTCATTTTTACATCCGTACCTCCTCTGAGCAAAGTACAATAGTCTCCTGCCTGAAAATACTACATATGAACAAAGAACAAAACAGCACGGGAAACAGGCCCTTCGGCCCAACGAGCCCGTGCCGCTATCTTGATGTTCCCACCTGTACCCGTGATCCCTATGTTTATAGATCTATGGATTAAAACCAAATTTGACACAATTTATTTTGCCTATTAGCCTAAGAGCACACTTTTGGGATGTGGAAGGAAACCGGAGCACCCGGAGAAAACCCACGCAAGCATGGGGACAATGCGCAAACTGCTGTAGACACAGGCCCAAATCCATGTATCTGCACGGCACAGCGATAGTCACTGAGCTGTCGTGTTGCCCATCAAATGGTCCAGGTCAAGCATATGATGTTAGGGCCAGTAAGAAAGTGAGAATTGATTGAGGAACAGTGGAAGAAGATAAAAGAAATGTTGGAAGAAAATGCTGTGCACATTTATATTAATGGAGTATGTTTCCACAGATCGTTAATGAAGGTGCATCTATATCATAATTTCAAATCACAGTGTGGAAGTAGAACAGTTCCTACGTTTATAATGCTTGTCATGGCGTAATCAATTGATGCCTAGAGAAATGTTAAATTGTTCAATTTTCTGCTGATCTATTCCATATTTCTTTTTTAGCATCTCCTGAACTTGTATACTCTGTATCATAAACATTCTTTTTAAAGGTACATGGGCAAGAAAAGACTTCCATTTACTGAAAGAAAACTATGCAACTTGTTCAAGGAAGCACTTGTAGAATCTCTGAAATATTTTTTAGAGAAAATTTATGATTTGCAAAATATTGAAGAAATGAAGAAAAAGGTATTTAGTTGTTTTTTTTTTTGCACATATTGAATGTATTAGCATATGAAAATCTGTTTCCATTATTTCACTTTATGTCTTCATTATAAATATACTGATCCATATTTGTTAACATTTCCAAATCTTCAGTTTTGTTATGAATAATTTGTGCATTGTTTACTTCTATTGTTTTGGAACATTAAACAAGATACTGCTTTTCCTAGTTTTCTCATTTATTGCTTTGATGCCATTTATACCTTCTACAGCATTTTTTTAAAAGTCTATTTCAAAATTTCTCTTTCCCTCTTTCTTCTGCAGATCCAATCCTCTCCTAAAGCCCAAAATGACCCCCCTTGCCCTCCATCCTGTGCGAGGAAACTAAAGCCAGTCTTTTTCTTGGTTATAAGTTTAGTTTAAATTCTAACACTGCATAGTCACAAACTGTTGATCCTAGCCTTATTCAGTTATGATCAGTTACTCATCCAATATTCGCTCTATACATTGCTCCAGAGAAAGTACATTCGAGCTGGTGCCTAGCTATTTCAAGGTGATGTTCATCTTGCAGAACACTGATGAGAACTGGATTCCTTCATTTGGGATAATATCCTTTCTGTAAAATAGACACATGATGAATGGGCATTGCTATGTAGGGTCATATTAAACTTCTTGCAGCCAGCTGGTGAAGCTGGAGACCAAAAGCCATCCTTTACTCCGTTTCAGATTTATTCACAATGTGAGACACTATAAATGTTTAGCTCCTAATTGATAACTAATGAACAAATAAACTAATTAAAAACCCATTAAAAGTGCCACTTCATATGTGCATAATTATCCAATAATTCCCTCCACCAACTGTATATACACGTAATCTGCATTTGTACAATAAATAGCTGAGGGTGAATCATTGAATATTTTCAAGACTTTTGATCAACAAATGCAGGCAGTAAAGTGGAGTTATGGCTTAATCAGATCAGGTATGATCTTATTGAATGATCAAGCAAGATTGATAGGCTGAACGGCCAATTCCCATTCCTCTTTCTTATGATTTTTTGATTGTCAGTGAGGTGAAATCTTCAGTAAAGGAAAGACTCTGAATAGTTTTTTTAAACAGCATGCTCCATTGGAATCCCAATGGCATGGTGGCACAGTGATTAGCACTGCTGTCTTACAGTGCCAGGCAGCTGTTTGATTCCTGGCTTGAATCACTGACTGTGTGGAGTTTGCACTTTTTCCCCGCATTTGCATTGGTTTCCTCCGGATGCTCCAGTTTTATAGAACGTAGAACATTACAGTGCAGTACAGGCCCTTTGGCCCTCGATGTTGCGCCAACCAGTGGAAACAATCTAATGATCCTCTAACCTAAACTATTCCAATGTTATCCATATGCCTATTCACTGACCATCTGAATGCCCTTAAAGTTGGCGAGTCCACAACTGCTGTAGATAGGTTATTCCATGCCCTTACTACTCTCTAAGTAAAGAACCTACCTCTGACATCTGTCCTATAACTACCACCCCTTAATTTAAAGCTATGTCCCCTCATGTTAGCCATCACCATCCAAAGAAAAAGGCTCTCACTGTCCACTGTATCTAACCCTCTGATCATCTTGTATGCCTCAATTAGGTCACCTCTTAACCTTCTTCTCTCTAATGAAAATAACCTCAAGTCCCTCAGCCTTTCCTCATAAGACCTTCCCACCATACCAGGCAACATCCTGGTAAACTTCCTCTGCACTCTTTTCAATGCCTCCACATCTTTTTTATAATGTGGCGACCAAAACTGTACGCAATACTCCAAGTGCGGCTGCACCGGAGTTTTGTAAAGTTGCAACATGACCTCACAGCTCCGAAATTCAATCCTTCTACTAATAAAAGCTAACACGCTGTATGCTTTCTTAACAACCTTATCAACCTGGGTGCCAACTTTCAGGGAGCTATGCACATGTACACCGAGATCTCACTGCTCATTGACACTATTAAGAGTCCTACCATTAGCCCTATATTCTGTACTCCTGTTACTCTTACCAAAGTGAATCACCTCTCACAGTCCAAAAATGTGCAGGTAAGTTGGATTGGCCATGCTAAATTGCCCCTTAGTATCAGAGGGACTAACTATGGTAAATGCATGGGGTAATGGGGATAGGGCCTGGATGGAATTGTGTTGGTGCAGTCTTGATGAGCTGAATGGCCTCCTCCTGCAGTGTAGGATTCTAACTCTTACTGTTTATTATAGGTGTCCAAAGACCTTAAGACAATTACATCAAAAGTAATCAAAAACTTTGAGTCCAAGCTTGAATATGATCTTCATACTACAAGGTAAAAATCTAAAACCACAAGATAAATATATTGAAAGCTATTTTGCACTCCTTACCTCATTCATTTTAAAAACTAACCCTGAGCACTGCCTTCAACCATCCCTTACATTACCAGCTTTTCTCAGGAAAGCTCTGCATCCTGTATTGAGACTCTCATATTCGCAGCACAACTTGGAAAATCTGGCACCTAGGTCAGCATATTGAGATTGCAGGTACTTTTCAGGCATTAAAACTAATGGATGCAAAATTACTATGGATAACTTCTTCGTTATAGAGTCTTTGGAATTTGCTTCCAAGGGGAGAAGTGGAGGTTGTGTCATTGAATATATACAAGGCTGAATTAAATAGATTTTTGTTGCACAAGGGAGTCGGGGATTATGGGGTAAAGGCAGGAAAATCCAGTTGTCATGTTTAGATCAGCCATGAAGTTATTGAATGAGGTGTAGGCTCAATGAGCCTAAAGAGCTTTGCCTGTTCCTATTCATGATTCTTGAATATTGTCAACCAAAAACGGTATAAATCTTTAGAATTCTTCCCTGGTAAGGACCAGTACTGAAAATGGCTATATAGCCATTTCTAATTGACAACATAAAGCTAAAATCGATTTATTGAATAAAACCTTTCATATATTAAGTTTAAAATACTAATGTGTATGCCCAATTAATTATAAAAAATTTATGGTCCACATGGGACCAAAGTCATCTCTCAGGGCTTGCATATCTTTTCAGTGTATGAATAATGGAATTATAAATTCTTATCATGATTTATTTCCATGGGAGAGGAAAGATTGAGGAATAGGGATATAACTTGCGGCTAAAATGCTGAAATATAGATTATGTAAATGTAACCAAATCATGTTCAATTAAGGTAATATTTGAAACATTACTCAAAATAGTGTCAACTACCATTACTTAAATCCCACTGAAAAGTGGCAGATTCTTGCTGTTTTCAAACATCTAATTACATTAATCACTTATTAATGGGAGAGACAAAAACAGCCATTCATGATGCAGATAGAAAAATAAATTTGGTAATGTTTCTTTGGGTTTTCTAGCTAGAAGGAGTGCAAAATTTATCAGCATTTATTGAGCAGAAAGTTCAAAGTTCATTTTTCTCTTGTAAGCTCCACTGGGTGCTGGTGAACTAAGTAACAAGGAAATGACAGAATCTCTCAGAAGATGGATGACCTTGATACAAAGGAGACAAGCATTTGTCTCTGATTACCAATGCTATTTATTGATCAGAAGTTGAATTGGACCAATCACAGCAACATCTGGACTACAAGAGTACATAAAGACTGATTACTTTGCAACATTCGAATCCCTCAAAATTTATTCACTATTGGGAAAGTACTTCTTCCTTGCAAAATCTATTTTGTCTGTTATTCTGTTGTGGTTGTATGAGATTAACCATGTTTTATTATGACACCCTGTAGGGGAATACTTATGGGACTTTGAAGTATACACCAGGTTGGTAGGATTATAAGATCAAAATACTGTGGATGCTGAAAATTGGAAATATGCTGGAAAAACTCAGTAGGTCAGACAGCAGTTGTGGAGAGAGAAACAAAGTTAACATTTTGAGCCCATATGATTGCTTCAGAGTTGAAATGCCAACTCTGTTTCTTTCTCCACAGATGCTGCCAGACCTGTTGAGTTTTTTCAGCATTTTTTCTCTTTATGGACGATTTCAATATACATATTTCAGATCTCATTGGCAAATGCTCCAGGCTATTCAGCTGAACAGAGAGCCACTGTTCTTAGTTAAACCCTTGAGAACCTTGTTTTCCATTAAATTTTCCGTCACATGTAATACTGCTATGAGTAATTATGGATGTCTCAAGATGGCAATATACAAATTTAAAAAAAATTAAACCCAAAAAGTAAAACTTTGTTAATTCATTAGTTTGTTTGTAATTATGTATTTTCAAATGGAAATGGTGTGGCACTTTATGCTCTATGTTTTAAATAATTTTGCAAAAGAATCTGTCTTTTCACAAATAAAAATAAATAACCCAACTTTCCAGCCCGGCTGGCCCAACTTAAGTTTAATCATCAACCATTATAATTAAATTGTGTCTGTGTTACTCTCCTTTTGTAAAACGTGTTAACTATTAATTTCTTTGATTTCAGATGGAAGTCTTTTGTGGGAAAGGTAAATACTAGGCGCACAAATTCCAAGCCAAGAATATGGCAGCTGGTGACCTCATCCCTGAAGAGTGAATTAAACAAAAATGAAGTTGAAAAATTTAAGTCTAACGTCAGAGCTATGATCACAATGGTATGTAAAGAATTTCATGAGTTAATTTCCATTTGGTAGAAACACCTTTACTCTCATCAGCTGACTGTGTGGTAATCAGGGAAACAAACATCAAACAATTTCATTTGGAATTATTTGTGCACTTGATTTGCTGATTGGATGCAATCCTCACTTTCAAGTTAATTAATGCTTGATTAAAATCCCATGTGACAGTTGAAGTAAGCATGTAAGCTACTTACTAATGTTTTCTTTCCAAAAATATACATTCATAACATTTTAAAGTACATAAAATGCAAAACAAATCAGTTATTTTCAATGTTGTATGTTATTAACTACATTTACAATTAACACAGTTACAAGTCTCATTGCATGACAAAGAGTCAGAGAGGTTTTGCCCTGTTTAAGGCCTCTTGATATATTGTGGCTGCAAGGCCTTAGCTGGTCACCTATCACCATTGCGCCTTTGTGGCAGCTGATGTAATCTTTTGCATGTCCATCATCGTGTAGTCCTGGATTTTAAAATGTGCCTATCTGAAACGTGGCCATGTACAACTCTTTGCCTTGGAACACCAGCAAGCTTCTGTAAGATCAGTGAGGGTGTCTTTCACAGTGTGGATGGTCCAGTAGTTGATGTTTATATTGGAAGGTGTCCCTGAGAACACTCATAGAACACAGAAGCCTATGCCACAGTAATGATCAGGGGTGTACCTTGATGAAAACCACTGAATCACTTTCCAGACCTTCTTTGTAGTGGCACATGCCAGAAGGAGGTAAACAAGAATCTCTTCATCCCTGCAATCATCTCAAGAGCAACTTGCTGAAACAGAGAGACTCTAGGCCTGCAGGAAGACTCCCACAAGGAAGGAATTTCTCCCCAGTGGCCAAGCTTATCTTGATATTTGTTTCAGAGTTCTGAAGATAAGGTATTCTACCAAATGACCTTAACAGTTTACTCAAGGAATCCAATAGGATTCAGCACCTTCATTTCTCGTACTGCCTTAAGGATGTTACGAATGGGCCACTGCCTGATGGACTTATGGTCAAGGTGTTTTATTGCAAAATCTTCTCCATGAAAGACAGGTGGTTCAGCATGACTCAGCTGCTTGGAGTGCTCCACAGCAATGTAACCAGACCTATCCTTGCAAGACCTGGGACAGCACATCGGGACACTTGTTCTCTGTATATTGAAGGTCTACAAACAATTTGATGTAGCGGAGTACAAAGGTGACCACCAGGAAGAGTATTATGTACAGTTTTGTACATTATGTCCTGGTCCATTTACAATCTTCAAACAAAGCACAAGATGACTTGGGTGATAACCATGGTGCAAGAGTGGGGACTGGATTAAGCCTACATTGCACCCATCAGCACTTGGAGCTCGTCAAATCTGGTGACCAGGTTCTTACCTGCAATGGAGAGGAAGCGTTACTCCCATCAATTTTTGTTTCACCATGGCTACCCACTCTTTCTAGTTTTTGTCCCATGCCTGATCCCTCCAAACAATCTCTCAAGCATTTTTAGGTAGTCTGACCTGTCAGTGAAGGGGCAAATGATGGATTGGTCCAATTCTCAAAGAGCATGATATCGCTCTTGCTCCGGTAAACTTTGGCTACCGTGACAAGTTTGAAATGGTCAAAGGTATTCATCAGACTGCAGAAAATGGATCCCAGCAGAAGACAGTGAAATTATCCATGCACAGGGAAGGTTTGACCTGAGAACGTCGAACATAGAACACTACAGCACAAACAGGCCCTTCGGCCCATGAGTTGCGCCGATCACATGTATATCTACCAATCTGCAGACCTATCTATAACTCCCTATCCCAATCGTTCCCATATACTCATCCAGAAGTCTTTTAAAAGACCCCAGCGAGTTCGCCTCTACCACCTCCGACGGCAGCCGATTCCATTCACTCACCACCCTCTGCGTGAAAAACTTACCCCTAACATCCCCTCTGTATTCGCTTCTCTGCACCTTAAATCTGTGTCCTCTTGTAGTGACCATTTTAGCTCGGGGAAATAGTTTCTGACAATCCACCCTACCTATTTCCTCTCAAGATTTTATAAACCTCTATCAGGTCGCCTCTCAACCTACGTCTCTCCAGTGAGAAGAGTCCCAGTTCCCTCAACCTATCTTCATAAGGCCTGCCTCCCAAACCAGGCAGCATCCTTGTAAATCTCCTCTGCACTCTTTCAATAGCCTCTACATCCTTCTTATAGTGAGGCGACCAGAACTGCGCACAATACTCCAAGTGGGGTCTGACAAGGGTCTTATAGAGCTGCATCATTACCTCCTGACTCCTAAACTCAATTCCTCAATTTATGAAGGCCAGTACACCATATGCCTTCTTGACCACTTCCTCCACCTGCGAGGCCAATTTAAGAGTCCTATCCTTCTGTTCTACAACACAGCTAAGACTCCTACCCCTGATATTGTACTCCTCCATCCCATTATTCCTGCCAAAATGGACCACTACACATTTATCCGTGTTGAAGTCCATCTGCCACTTCTCCACCTAGTCTTGCATCCTGTCTATGTCTTGCTGCAACTTTTGACATCCCTCCAGACCATCCACAACACCACCGACCTTTGTATCGTCGGCGAACTTACTAACCCATCCCTCCACTTCCTCATCCAGGTCATTTATGAAAATGACAAACAGCAGGGGTCCCAGAACAGATCCCTGGGGCACTCCACTGGTTACTGACCTCCATGCAGAAAAAGACCCATCCACCACCACTCTCTGCCTTCTGCTGGCAAGCCAGTTCTGGATCCACAAGGCCAAAGCCCCTTGGATCCCATGCCCTCTCACCTTCTCCAGAAGCCTTGCATGGGGGACCTTATCAAACGCCTTGCTAAAGTCCATGTACACCACGTCCACCGCTCTTCCTTCGTCAATGTGTTCAGTCACATTTTCGAAGAACTCAACTAGGCTCGTAAGGCACGACCTGCCCTTGACAAAACCGTGCTGACTATTTCTGATCAGTCTAAACTTCTTCAAATGTTCATAAATCTTATCCCTCAGAAGCCTTTCCATCAGCTTACCAACCACTGAAGTCAGACTCACGGGTCGGTAATTTCCTGCACTATCCTTGTTCACTTTCTTAAAAATAGGAACTACATCCGCAATCCTCCGGAACCTCTCCCGTTTCCATGGACGACGCAAAGATAATCGCCAGGGGCTCTGCAACCACTTCCCTTACTTCCCACAATAACCTGGGGTACATTCCATCCGGTCCCAGCGACTTGTCTATCTTGATAGAATTTAACAGATCCAACACATCCTCTTTCCTAACATCCACATACTCAATCTTTTCCATTTGCCTCAAACCTGCAGTACAACCTCCCAGTTCACTTTCCACCGTGAATACCGAGGCAAAGTACTCGTTAAGCACCTCTGCCATTTCTTCCGGATTCACACAGACTTTTCCCCCTTCACCTTTTATAAGTCCTATCCCTTCTCTTCTCATCCTTTTACTTTTCACATATTTGTAGAAGGCCTTGGGATTCTCCTTAATCTTACCTGCCAAGGCCTTCTCATGACCCCTTCTGGCTCTCCTAATTTCCTTTTTAAGCTCCCTTCTACACACCTTATACTCCTCTAGATCCCTAACATCTCCTAGCTCTCTGAACCTTTTATACACCTTTCTTTTCTTCCTGACTAGGTTCACCACAACCTTCGTGCACCACGGTTCCCGCGTCCTACCAAAACCTCCTTGTCTCCTCGGAACGTTGTCTTGCAGAGCCCCAGACAAACATTCCTTGAATATCCACCACTTTCCTTCTGTACTCTTCCCCAAGAACGCCTCCTTCCAGTTTATTCGTCCAATTACCTGCCTAATGTTTTCATATTTCCCCTTACTCCAGACAAACACCTTCCTAGCCTGCCTGATCCTATCTCTTTCCATTGCTATCGTGAAAGAGATAGAATTATGATCTCCATTCCCAAGATGCTCACCTACCGTGAGATCCAACACCTGTCCTGGCTCATTAGCTAGCACCAGGTCAAGTACAGCCTCTCCTCTCGTAGGCTTTTCCACGTACTGTGTCAGGAAACCTTCCTGAACACACCTAACAAACTCCTCCCCATCCAAACCCCTTACCCTTGGGATATTCCAGTCGATGTTTGGGAAATTGAAATCTCCCATCACGATAACTCTGTTATTTCTACATCTTTCTAGGATCTGTTTCCCTATCTGCACCTCAACTTCCCTGTTGCTATTGGGCGGCCTATAGAATACACCCAGCAAAGTTATTGACCCTATGCTGTTCCTAACTTCCACCTACAGGGACTCCGTAGACATTCCCTCCACGTCATCCACCTTCTCTGCAGACGTGACACTGTCCCTGATCAACAGTGCTACTCCACCACCTCTTTTGCCCCCAATCCTGTCCCTCCTGAAGCATCTGAGAGCCTCCACTGTCACCCCTCTTCTGTCTGCATCCTTCCTGTTGGACTCAGCAAAGAATTCCATAAGCACACAAACAAGACAGGGAGAAAGACCATGCAGATCTGACTCCAGATTTGATTGGAAAGCATTTTGATTCTCATCCATTGATTGAACATGTAGTACTGTTTGTGTAGAGAAGTTAGATCCAGAAAAGATCACCAGAAAGCTAAATATAAATAAATTTGTGACAGGCATTTGATTTCAAACTTCAAATTCCAGTGTCCATGATTTCAATTGCTGGGCCTATGCTCTGGAAATCCCTTCCTAAACCCCTCCAACTTTCCTCACCTCACTTATGATCTTTCTTATAACCTTTCAACACTTTTTTATCTTATTTAATTATGTTATGTTTACAAACAGGATATAAATTAAATGCACACCATAGAGATACTATTGATTTTTCTTACATAACTGTGGGGATAGACTACTTCTCTCCTGGAAGATCCCACTGACAAAGAATGAATCTTTTATAATAAAACAAACTTTTTTAATAACAGTTTTAATATAATTCAAACCAATGAATCAGCTTAACCTTTTACATTTGAACAATATTTAACACGTTTTAGCACATGAGCGTCCCAGTTCCAAATAAGCCCCATTCATACATAAATCAAACCCACTTTTAAACAAATAGCTAGCAAAAACAGGCGTACTTGCTATAAATTATGCCAACTGTTTTGAAGTTTCAGGGAGAGATTTTGTGGAAGGAGAGTAAGTTTTCAGGAATAGTTTGCACGTGCCTCTGACTTTTAGCTCAACCTTAACTAAAACTGACTGTTTTCTGCTATTGACCTAATTCCTACCATCACCACATCAGCACCTGATTGATAACTCATGGTCCTTTCAAAATGTAATCAAAATCCCCAGAGTAAATCTCCATCTATATACAAAAATCCATTAGCTCAATCCTAAGTAAATACTGCATGGCTAAAATAAGTATAGATATCCTGCTATTTCAGTATCAGAGCTGCATCCATTCCAGACATACCAACTATCTGTAGAATGAAGCTGAATTTTTAAACATTTCCTCTTAAATATAAAATATATACAGATTGCAGTACTCTCCTCAAACAAGAAAATGTTTTTATTATAGTAGTATGCAGATTTTGGAATGCAGTGGTTGATTGCTAAAAGCCTCAAAAATATTGCTTAGATGGTGAGATTCTTCTTTAAATTTGGTGAATCTTTTCCTGTCAGATTGAGCAAAATGACACAAAATATACACTTAGAGAAATAGGCCAAAGAACAGTCATATTGAACACAGGATGCTAACTCTGTTTCTGTCATCACAGATCCTGCTAAAAGAGTATTTTCATTGAGTTTTCTCACTTTTATTTCCTATTTCCAGATCCATAATGTTTTGGTTTTATTAAATAATAGACCATTCAGCAAAACTCTACATGTAGGATTTTGTACTCTACAGCAGCTTCCTTCCACCCTCCTATATTTAACTAATCTTACATATCATTTTCTGGAATAGATGTTTCTAATAATAGAGTTTATATGTTAGGTTTTCCTGCTAGTTGACTTTTTTTTTGTTTGTTGTATATGAATGTCCATTTGTAACTGTCCTTGAAAAGTATATATCCCAGGGTATATTTGATGAAATGAAAAATAATGAATTATTGTTACATGATGAAAAATTATAGGTTGTGCATGCACACATTTTTAATTCGCTTTGCCAATTGATTTGGCTTTGAAACTTCCTGTCTCCAAAACCTCTCTGATATGTGGATTGTGTGCTGAAGACTGTTCAGACTATTCTTACTGATGTCTTGTGTATTTATTTTCAGATTGATGTTGCACTGAAGGATACAAGAACCACATTTTGAATCACGTGGGATATGGCCTTGGAGGGGCTGAATTTATTACTCATTGCAAGGTTTTCTGAGAAAACAGTGATGTACCTTTGCTTTCATAAGAACATAAGAAATAGGAGCAGGAGCAGGAGTCGGCCATCTAGCTCTCAAGCCCTGCCATTCAATAAGGTCATGGCTGATCTGACAGTGGTACAATTCCACTTACCCACCTGCTCCCCATAACGCTTAATTCCCTTATTGGTCATAAATCTATCTATTTGTGACTTAAACATATTTAACGAGGTACCCTCCATTGCTTCAGTGGGCAGAGAATTCCAAAGATTCTCTACCCTCTGGGAGAAGAAGATCCTTCTCAACTCTGTTCTAAATTGACTCCTCTTTATTTTGAGGCTGTGCCCTCTAGTCCTTGTTTCAATAATACATTGAACTCTTTGCTGGAGTCCAAAATTATATGTAATCACTTGATATAAAAAGGACTTGAATTATGGATATTTCCTCCAGCTTTGCAATTTTTAACATTAGCTAGCTACAAGTACTATATATTGAAAGTACTTTTATTTGCCAGTCAATGCTTTTGCTTCAGGATTAAAATTTTATATAAGAGATTGAATGTGTGCAGGTTAGAGAGTTAGGAGACTGCAAATTGCTCAATTCCTTACTGAACAATCATTTAATAACCATTTTTCATGTTTGGGATCAGAGAAGACAATTTATAGAGCTGCTACAATCTCTCTTATTTCTAAGGCCTGAATTTTCATGATATTAAGGGCTCAAACACATCCCCACTGACTCTGACAGGTCCATTACTATTTCATATTCAATTCAGCATTTTGCCCTGGAAAGCTGTCAGCCAATCAGATTGGTTGATAGCTCTCCAGTTCCTCCAAGTACAATGCTGCAGTGGTTAGAAGAGGTACTAAAGCATTGTGCCTGAACCTAAGTCTTGGGACTTCAAGTACAGGAGGCGGGAGAGTAAGAAATGCCAAGCGTTGGGGGGTGTGGGGGAGCTGCTGCTTAAATTGCTGGGGATATATTTGTATTTTTATATTTTTCTTTTTGTCTTGATAAGAAAAGATTTTAACATTTTAATATTTTATGCTTTTTTAGTATATACAATGGAATAGCAATACATTATGAAATGTCTTTATTTTGATTTGTTATGGTATTTAGAAAAAAGGCTTGTGAAAAGGCTACAATAATTGAAATACTCATTCTGGATTTGAAATTCAGGAGAAAAGAAATTGTGTTGCAAGATTTTTCTCTGGACTTAATAAGGGAAATAACTAAGGTTATACAATCTCATTCACTCCACTCCTGTTGCCAATGAGAATGGAGAATTTGGTTCTCAGCCAAAACTCCATTCACTGCAGCAGCACTGGAGAATCCCAGCCATGGACAAGGCTCTGGTGTAAATCTCTGTCGATTTTATACTGAGGCATATTTCTTAATATGTTTATGATTGCATAGTTGAAATTGGGAAAAGGCATCTGTTTATCATTGTATTTTGGGCTTGATTGCTTTTTTGTTAACAATAAAAACAATTATTTACCTTGTGTGTAAATGTCTTCCTTTCATTTAGGAATTGAACAAGGCTATGTTATTCTGAACATATTTTTATATTTGCACATGGAATGTGGATCTATTTGGAAACCTGGCTTTCATACCAATTTCTAATTAATCTGATAGGTTGTCATTTCCTTGCATTGTTGCAGTCTTTGTGGTGATGGTGTTCGCATAATGATTTATATGAGAGGGATTGAAAAATCGAGCCATTGAACTTGAAGGAATGATGGTAAAATGGAGGTAGTGCTGTGGTTGTATTGTTACTGAAATCTGGAATTAAAAGTCTAGTGATGACCAAGAAAACACTGTTGTCATAAGAATCCATCAGTAATGTCCTTCAGGGAAGGAAACCTGTTACCCTTACGTCGTCTAGCCTACATGTGACTTCAGATCCACAGCAATGTGGTTGACTTTTAAAATGCTCTCCAGGATTGACAATAAATGCTGGCACAGTCAGTGATATCCACATCTCATGAACAATTAAATAAAAATTAATGTTCAAGTGTGACATTGAAATTTGCAGCACACTATGTGTTTAAAAGAGAGATTCTATATTTTCCCATTAAAACAGTAACAGCATTTTAAAAGTTTTTTTGTTGGCTGTAAAGTGCTTCCTGATATCTCGAGGTGTGAAAGATACTGTTGGTTCAACAATTATTTACATAGCAGATTTCATTGGAAGAAAAGAGCTTTGAAGATGTAATTAGACAAAAACATTCAGAGATAAACCAAACAAGAAATATTAGCAGTATCAAGTCAAAAGCTTCGTGACTGGCATGGATTATAAGCAAGGTGTTAAAAAAAGATGAAACAGAGAGTCCTAAGGATACAATTCCAGAGTGTGAGGCCCAGTTATTTAAAAGTAATGCATCATTAATGCAATCTCTTGCTTCCTTCCCTATGTATGATATGTTTTGTCTGTATAATGTGCAAGGATCAACACTTTTCACTGTATACTAATACATATGACAATAATAAACCAAACCAAAAGCAATCACATTTGAAATGGGTATTGCATGATTTAGACTGTGTATTCCACAGCTTTCAGCTGTGTATTCTTCCCCAAGTCTGGATACTTCTGTGGCCCAAACAACACTCAATATTTAAATGATCCATTTTCAGACGTGGAAGAGGAAAAGTTACTGTGGAAAATCGACTCTCTCTATCAACAGCTGCCAGCCCTTCTGAGTATTTAGCTCTGACAAAGGATCATTCTGACTTTAAACATAGAACAATACAGCACAAACAGGCCCTTTGGCCCACGAGTTGCGCCGATCACATCTACCAATCCACAGACCTATCTATAACCCCCTATCTTATTCTTTTCCATATATTCATCCAGAAGTCTTTTAAAAGACCCCAGTGAATTTGCCTAACAACCTCTGACGGCAGTCAGTTCCATTCACTCACCACCCTCTGAGTGAAAAACCTACCCCTGACATCTCCTTTGTGTTTGCTTCCCTGCACCTTAAATCTGTGTCCTCTCGTAGTGACCGTTTCAGCTCGGGGAAATAGTCTCTGAGGGTCCACCCTATCTATTCCTCTCAACATTTTATAAACCTCTATCAGGTCGCCTCTCAACCTACGTCTCTCCAGTGAGAAGAGTCCCAGCTCCCTCAACCTATCTTCATAAGGCCTGCCTCCCAATCCAGGCAGCATCCTTGTAAATCTCCTCTGAACTCTCTCAATAGCCTCTACATCCTTCCTATAATAAGGCGACCAGAACTGCGCACAATACTCCAACTGGGGTCTGACAAGAGTCTTATAGAGCTGCATCATTACCTCCTGACTCCTAAACTCTATTCCTCAATTAATGAAGGCCAGTACACCGTACGCCTTCTTGACCACTTCCTCCACCTGTGAGGCCGATTTAAGAGTCCTATGGACCCGGACCCCGAGATCCTTCTGCTCTACAACACAGCTAAGACTCCTACCCCTTATATTTTGGCTTTATTCTTTCTTCAGGGATGCTGTCAGACCTGCTGAGATTTTCTAGCATTTTTTCTGTTCTTGTTGTGGCTGAGCAGTTATTTGGTGGCACAGTGGTTAGCACTGCTGCCTCACAGCGCCAGGGAACCAGGTTCAATTCCCTGAATCACTCTCTATCTGTGTGGAGTTTGCACATTATCCCTGTGTCAGTGTGGGTTTCCTCAGAATGCTCCAGTTTCCTCCCATAGTCCAAAAGATACACATGCAGTTTAGGTGCATTGGCTATGCTAAATTCTTTCTCAATGTACCCCACGAGTGTGGTCTCTTAAGGTTAAACCAAATAAACAAACTCAAGTTAAATTAGGACAAAGTAGGAGGGGCAACAGCCTGAACAAAATCAAAGTACAGAGAAAACTTGAAAACATCAAATTAAAACGTGATTATTAGGGTCGATAATGCACCCCAGCCCTTGTGGTATTCAATGGGCACGGAAGACATCAACTGCGCCCGCAGACACCGCATGCTCCCTCTCCAGGGACACCTGGCCACGAATATTGCCACGGTAGAGGGGCACACAGTCAGAATGGATGGTCCCCTCGATTACCCACTGCCTGAACCGTAAATGGCGTGTTTCACCAGATCCAGGAGCAGGTTCACGAGGAGGTCGCCATCCGGACCTGCTTCTCCCCACATTGGGTGTCAGTAGATCAGGATCATGGGATTGAAGTACAAACAAAACGTTATTAAGAGGTTTGGCACATGAAGTGTGGCGACTTGGGAATTTTCAGACGAACTTCATAAGCCTATTAGTGACACTAATACACAAACTTACTCTATTGCATTGAAACTCCAGAACCATCCTCCCAACCTGCTCTACAGTTCCCTCTAACGGCCTCAGCTCCGGGGGTGTGACAGCCAATCAGCGAACAGTGCTACCGCCTGTCCAATCAGGGGCGAGGGATTCAAACAGCGAGGCGGCACTCGGATTGGCCGCTGGGTCGCGAGCTTTTACCGGCCGCGGTGGGGAGGGGAAAGACCGCACACTCCCTCCGCCCCCATCCCCGAGCTTCATCCGAACTCCGGCCTCATCCCGACATCATGAGAAAACGGAGTGGCGGCCATGGCCGCCTGGCTCTGCTGCGGACTTACGGTAAATACAGGAACCGGGCGGTGAAGACCGCGAAGTGGCTGAGCCCGGGTACGGGCAGGGAGCATCTGTTCTCCTCCTCGGACTCGGTCAACAGCAGCAGCCGTTCCCAGAGCGCGGACAGCAGCAACCCATCCTTCAGCAGCTACAGGAAAAGGTGCGGGAGCTGTCATTTATTTGTTCATTCACGACAGTCAGAGCTGCCCTGGTGATACAACTGGACTGCGCTCTCCTTAAGGGCACCATCGTTCAGATACTGCTTATCCTGCAGTAATGATCGTGATTCCATAGCGGAAAATTTTGGCGTTTCTGCGGCTGCGGAGCTAATTTACTAGTGTCGCAAGTAGGCTCACATTAACACTGCAATGAAATTACGGTGAAAATCCCCTAGACGCCACACTTTGGTGCCTGTTCGGGTACACTAAGGGAGAATTTGAAATGACCAATGCACCTAAGCAGCACATCTTTTGGACTGTGGAAGGGAAACTGGAGCACCTGGAAGAAACCCATGCAGCCATGGGGAGAATGTGCAGATTCCACAGTGATGCAAGTTGGGAATTGAACCCAAGTCCCTGGTGCTGTGAAGCAGCAGCGCTAACCACTAGCACTCAGTGATAGCTGTCTCAGTGACACTGTTGTCAGGATTATTGGCTGCAGATGTTGGAGGGGAGAGGAGGTGAACATCCAGAGGTGCTGGTGATGCACACACATGCAAATGACAAAGGCAGAAAGAGATCAGTGGCCTGCCCCACAATCAAAATTTGGGGAGCTAGGTAGGGAACTAGCAAGCAGTATCCCGGAGGAGTCATCTCTGTATTACTCCTAGTGCCATGCACAGGCGAGTTGGGAAATACCATATAAAAACAGATAAATGTATGCACAAGAAAGGGTTTTATAAATTCTGGGGCATTAAAGGAGAGTCATGTGGACTTGAAATGTTTAACTCTCCACAGATGCTGCCAGATTTGCTGAATTTTACAAGCATTTCCTGTTTCTATTTACGATGCTTAGTCTGATTGTGAGGGCACGTGCCTCTTTCTACTTATGCCATTTGTATCTATGTATCATAAAGTTTAGAAGAGCCATAGAAAACAATAAAGAACAATCCAGAATAGGGTCATTGTCATAAAGTTTTATAGCACAGAGAGAGGCCTTTCAGCCCATCGTGTCTGTATTGGCCAGTTTATTCTAATCCCAATTTTGAGCACTTGATTTATAGCCTTGTGTGTTACGACATTTCAAGTGCTCATTTGAATGTTTTTTAGATGTTGAAGATTCTTGCCTCTGTCACCCTTTCAGACAGTGAGGTCCAGTTTCCCACACCATCTGAAAAGGTTTTCTCTCAAAAACTCCTGCTCCTTAAATCAATGCTGTTTGGTTATTGATCTCTCTACTCAGGGGAAAAGTTTCTTCATATCTACCCTCGTGATTTTGTTCACTTCAGCTAGATCCCTCCCCCTCAGCCTTCTCTGCTTTAAAAGAAAACACCCAAACCTAATCAGCCTCTATTCATAGATGGTTAATTAACTAAGGGAAAGCTAACATCAATGAGAAAAGCCTAGATTTGGACCAGGTAAATTGGAATCAAAGGTCAGGGTAAGTGGTATTTGAGTGGTGGAGACCTTAAGAAGGGCATAGTCAGGATGTATTATCAAGAAGGGGAAAGTTAGGGCAAACAATTCCAGAGGTCGCTGAATGATGAAAAAGGCATAGATTAAGTTGCAGAACAAAAATGCATGCTTATGACAAATATCAGATAGATAATGTAGTGGAGAATCAGCCTGAATATAGAAATTTCAAAGGAGAACTGAAAACAAACAAGGGAAGCAAAAAGAGAGTGTGGTACTAACCTAAAATGGAATTCCAAGGGTTTTCTGTAGGCATGTAACTAGTAAGAGTGGTAAAAGGAGGGCCAGTTAAGGCTAAAAGAATATTTATTTACACATGAAGGCAGGGAGTATAGCTGGGTATTAAATTCACATTCTGCAACTGCCTTTACCAAAGATGATGCTGCTAGTTTGGTCATGGTGTAAGAGGAAGTAATTAGTACACAAGAAGGATTTAAAATTGATAGGGAGGTAGTATTGGATGGACTGGCTATACGTGAAGTTGATCAGGCACCACGATTGAATGAAATGCATCCAAAGAAATTGCACTCGTCATAATTTTAGAAATCTTTCTTAGACGCGGGGTTGTGCGAAGGACTGGAGAATTACAAATATTACAAACCAGTTAGTTTAACTTTAGTAGTGTAGAAAATCTAGAAACAATAATTTGGAAGAAAATTAATAGTCACTTGGATTAATTAAGGAAAGCCAGCATGGATTTATTAAGGCAAATCGTATTTGATTAACTTGGAGTTTTTTGAAGAGGTCCCGGAAGTTTGAGGATAATGCTGTTGTGGTGTACACAGAATTCCAAAAGATATTCTTTTTCCAAAAGAGATTCCTCCTTCCAAAATGAGTCACCAAAAGATGATTCAGTTTGCAACGAGTAACAGGAACATAGAACATTACAGCGCAGTACAGGCCCTTCGGCCCTCGATGTTGTGCTGGCCAGTGGACCCTCTAACCTAAACTATTCCAATATCATCCATATGCCTATCCACTGAACATTTGAATGCCCCCAAAGTAGGCAAGTCCACAACTGCTGCAGGCAGGGCATTCCACGCCCTCACCACCCTCTGTGTGAAGAACCTGCCTCTGACATCCGTCCTATAACTACCACCTCTTAATTTAAAGTTATGTCCCCTCGTGTTGGTCATCACCATCCGAGGGAAAAAGGCTCTCACTATCCACCCTATCCAATCCCTTGATCATCTTATACGCCTCAATTAGGTCACCGCGTAACCTTCTTCTCTCTAATGAAAATAACCTCAGGTCCCTCAGCCTTTCCTCGTAAGGCCTTCCCACCATACCAGGCAACATCCTGGTAAACCTCCTCTGCACCCTTTCCAATGCTTCCACATCTTTCTTATAATGCGGCGACCAGAACTGTACGCAATACTCCAAGTGCGGCCGCACCAGAGTTTTGTACAGTTGTAACATAACCTCACGGCTCCTAAATTCAATCCCTCTACCAATAAAAGCTAACACACCGTACACCTTCTTAACAACTTTATCAACCTGGGTGCCAACTTTCAAAGAGCTATGTACTTGTATCCCAAGATCCCTCTGCTTGACAATACTATTAAGGGTCCTTCCATTAGCCCTATATTTCACATGCCAGTTATTCCTACCAAAGTGAATCACCTCACACTTATTCATATTGAATTCCATTTGCCACCTCACGGCCCAGTTCTGCAACCTATTTATGTTCCTCTGCAAACTGTAACATCCATCCTCGCTGTCTACAACTCCCCCCACTTTGGTATCGTCAGCAAATTTACAAATCCAACCCTCTACACCCTCAACTAGGTCATTTATAAAAATGACAAACAGCAGTGGCCCTAAAACAGATCCTTGAGGTACACCACTTGTAACTGCACTCCAGGTAGAATATTTCCCATCAATCACCACCCTCTGTCTTCTATCAGCGAGCCCATTCCTAATCCAAACTGCTAAATCACCTTCAATCCCATGCATCTGCACTTTCTGCAGTAGCCTACCATGGTGAACCTTATCAAACGCTTTGCTAAAATCCATATACACTACATCAACTGCCTTACCCTTATCTACCTCTTTGGTCACCTCCTCAAAAACTCAATAAGGTTTGTGAGGCACGACCTACCCTTCACAAAACCGTGCTGACTATCCCTAATCAATTTATTTCTCTCTAGATGCTTATAAATCCTATCCCTTATAATTCTTTCCAAGACCTTGCCCACAACAGAAGTCAGGCTCACCGGTCTATAATTTCCAGGATGGTCCCTACTCCCCTTTTTGAACAAAGGGACAACATTTGCCATCCTCCAGTCTTCCGGCACTATACCTGTAGCCAACGACGACATGAAGATCAAAGCCAAAGGCTCTGCAATCTCCTCTCTAGCCTCCCAGAGAATCCTAGGGTAAATCCCATCTGGCCCAGGGGACTTATCAATTTTCATACCCTCAAGATTCGCTAACACCTCCTCCTTATGAACCTCAATCCTGCCCAGTCTACAACCTAGTATCGCAGTATTCTCCCCGACAACATTGTCTTTCTCCTGCGTGAATATTACAGAGTATTGGGCTAATGGAAAGACTCTTGGTAGTGTCGATGTGCATAGATCCCTGAAAGTTGGCACCCAGGTTGATAGTGTTATTAAGAAGGCGCACGGTGTGTTAGCTTTTATTGGTAGAGGGATTGAGTTTCAGAGCCATGAGATCATGTTGCAGCTGTACAAAACTCTGGTACGGCCGCACTATAGGAAAGATGTGGAAGCATTGGGAAGGGTGCAAAGGAGATTTACCAGGATGTTGCTTGGTGTGGTGGGAAGGTCTCATGAGGAAGGCTGAGAGATTTGATGTTGTTTTCATTAGAAGAAGGTTAAGAGGTGACTTAATTGAGGCATACAAGATGATCAGAGGATTAGATAGGGTGGACAATGAGAGCCTTGGTGATGGCTAACATGAGAGGACATAGCTTTAAATTGAGGGGTGATAAATATAGGACAGATGTCAGAGATAGATTCTTTACTCAGAGTAGTAAGGGTGTGGAATGCCCTGCCTGCAGTAGTAGTGGACTCACCAACTTTAAGGGCATTCAAATGGTCATTGGATAGGTATATGGATACTATTTGAATAGTTTAGGTTAGAGGGTCATTAGATTGATTCCACTCATTGGCGCAACATCGAAGGGCCTGTACTGCGCTGTAATGTTCAATGTTCTATATTTGATATTTCGCAGCAACAGACTGGTGAGGAAACTTTTGCTCATGGAATAAAAGAGACAGTAGCAACATGGATATGACATTGGTTGAGTAACAGGAAACAAGGAATTAGTGGTCAATATATAGACTAGAAGAACGTTTGTAATAGATTTTTCCAGGAGCTGGTGTTGGAACCTTTGCTCATTGGACAGGAACTGTTACCTTTACTTAGTCTGGCCTAATGTGACTCCAGATCTGCAGCAGTGGACTGGAAACATACTGTTATCCTTCTCTAGCTTGGCCTATATATGACTCCAGACCCACAGCAATGTGGGTGGCTCCTTTAACTGCCCTCTGAAATAGCTTAGGAAGCCATTTGGTTGTACCATAGCATTATGGTAAAGTCAAAAAGGAATTCCGTCTCCTAGCACTGGATGTACCCGCACCATTGTGACTGCAGTGATTCAAGAAGGCAGCTTGCCACCAAGAAGGGCAGTTAGAGAGGGAAAGAAAATTCTGGCCTTGTCAGTGATGCTCACATCCTATGAAAAAAGTTATTATCTGTTTACTGCTGTTTGTAGTCTTAGAATGACACAAGTACTTTGAATTTCAAATATAGTTATTATTTATGTTGGTAAACCGATTTGCATAAATTCTGCAATCATTGGGAATCTGGTGTGGAGAGTGTCGTGTGCAGTAGTCTACCATTTTTAAGTTGATTTAGGAGCTCCAGGCTACCTGTGATTTAGTGGCTTGACTGATTGTGTTCCATGATTATATATTTTTTGAGAGGTTATGGCCCACACCCCCCTGCTCCTTCATTATTTATAGAAGCTGCTTCTTTATTTCTGGTTGCATTTCAGTCTCAAGCTCCTGATGTTTGTCCATCTTGTGAATTGCATTTGAAAGTTACAAAACAGCTACAAGATTTTGATTGCTCTTATTCAGGAAATCTTTCAAAACTTCAGATGTGCTCAAGGTCAGCTTCAGTAATTGATGTTGGCAGAGAAAGAAATACTGTCTGAGTGATTTCAGCCTTCCCTATACTGAGATTATCTTGCCTTTTTCCCCTGAAAATTAGTGCAGGGCAGCCAGGCTGGACAGCTTTCTAATTGGCCCCTGGCCAGTGTCCATTAATTGGTGCAGATAGAACACAACTAATGGGAGTGTTTTTTTTAATCCCCCCAGATAACTGCATCTCCTTTAAGGCTGTGTTTTCTCCTGAATTTTCTTGGAGAGGGACGACACAGTGACTAGTAGGCTTTTTATCACTGGTGGAGAAGGAAGGAGCTGCAGTGTGTGATGAATACAAGTAGTTATAATAGGAAAAGTTTTTTTTAAGTTTTATTATAATTTGGAACTTTTGTTCATTTGAAGTGGAATGTGCATTTGTGATTTAAGGTTTAAACATTTTCAATTGATTTTCATTATCTGTATTGAATAACCATGGAGTAGAACAGTTCGTCATACAGTTATGGACTTAGATATTCGGGTCTTGTCGTCTTTTAACGTCAAACCAAATAGACAAACTCAAATTAAATTAGGACAAAGTAAAAGAGGCAGCTCCCCAAAAGGAAGGGGAACAGCCCGAACAAAAACAGAAGTACAAGGGAAACTTAAGAAACATCAAAATGTGATTGTCGGGGTCCGTGACGCACCCGAGCCCCTGTGGTGCCCAGTGAGTGCAAAAGGTGTCAATTGTGTCCGCGGACACTGCATGCTCCCTCTCCAGGAACACCTGGCCATGAACTTAGCCATGGTGGAGGGAGCAGACAGTCAGGTTGGACGGCCCCCTTGATTGCCTGCTGCCTGGACCTGTAAATGGTATGTTTTGCCAGGCCCAGGAACAGGTTCACAAGGACATTGGCATCCTGACTCTCCCCTCGCCACACCAGGTGTCTGTAGATCAGGAGCGTGAGATTGAAGTGCAAACAAAACATCAATAAAAGGTTCTTTAGAAAGACAAAAGGGAGTGCAATGTAAGACACGAAACATAGATGTGGTCCATAGATTCCACAAGGTCACAGAAGGGGCAACCTTCGGAGCCCGTGAACCAGTGAATTCTACAATTATGCAGTCCCCGATGCAACTGGGGGAGATTGCTCCATAAAGGGACCTCCACCGCCCAGTGGCAACAAGGCCCACCAAGGTATATCCAGGCAACAGGCGAGGACGCGGTAGTGGAAGGTGTGCAGCAGCACCCTGTGCAGGAAATGCCTCCGTGCGGTGGAAAAGGGCACGGAGGACATTTCCGTGAGAGGCTCATGCTGTGGGGCACCAGATCCCAGGAGAGGGTTTATTCTGTTCTTGTTGAATGCTAGGAAAATATGATACATTCAGTAAAACATAGCCTAGTAAAGGATCTCTGATCAATCTCTGTCGTTATAAGTTACAAGGAGCATGAGCATTTTTTTAAGACTGGTCAGTGATGCAGAACTTGGAGAATATGTAGTTTAAAAATCTGGGGCAAAGAATATTTCAAACTTAGGCCAAGTAAGTATTTGTATTTTATGTTACGATTGATGTTTTTTTGCCTGTGTGTAATCTAAAACTCTGTGGAAATGTTAATTTTTTTTACGTTGGACCTTGTGAAAATTTATATAATTTTGAACTTTTTTCAGGCAACGGAAAATATTGCTAGATGTTTCAAATGCTAAGGCAACAACAAAGAAAAAGGCTAGAAAACAAACAATTAGCAAAAATTACATTAAAAAAACTTATCCACTCAGAAATCGAACCCTTAGCACCATTTCCACAGATGATGAAAGCCAAGAAGACTGCGTTCTTGTGGAAGACAAAGAAAATTATTTTGCTCCTGTTGCAAGGTACATATCTTTTTTGAGGCAAAGGTGACCATGTTCATTTGGGATGTTTGCTAGAGTTCAGGTGGACATGTGGGTGACCACAAAGCAGATTATGTTGAGCAATTTCTGATAAAAGATCTGTTTAGCACATTCCACATTGTGAGATCTGTGGATTTTATTTCTGCAATTATTAACTATTGTCATGTAAGAAAACTAATTACTGCTGGATTATAAAAAGAGTTGATGAGCATGTAAATGTGAGGGAAGATATTCAGTTGGAGTGTATCATGTGCTATGTTGTGCCCAATAACATGCTTAGGGGAAATTGAACATTTTCCATATAATTAAACTAATAGATAAAAGTTAGCAATTTGTGATTCACTGTTTCCTAATTACTGAGGGGCATGATTACATTTTTGCACTGTTAAAAGGGAAAATCTCTAACCTGTGGTGATTATTGCAGAGGTGGCATTAAAACTAAGGCAGAGTATTAGAATATGAGCTATTTGGGAAGTGAGTTGAAAGTGAAACATTCAATACTAAGTTACAAATACATTTTTCAATCCCGTATGAGTTCTGCCCCCAGACTTGTTTAACAGATTGAAATTAATGCAGAATATTTAAAATCTCATCATAATGCATATTAATATGTGAATGATAATTCAGCCTTTCACGTAACTTCTACAAAAGTCAGATCAGTTACAGAAAAATGTTATACAGCTCAGTATTGGTCGACAAACTAAATATAGATGGGCTTTTTTGGGTGGGTGTTTTTGACAGACTTGGCACAAACATGAAAATTTAATAGATTACAACAATTTTCCAGTGTTTTCTCCATTTTAGTATTAGTAAGAGGGGATAATGTGCATAACTCTCCTTTCAGAGTTGGAGGTGGGTGGGGTGGAAGCTTTCTAAAATGATGGAAAAAAGAACAGGGAACTGAAATAATTAATTTTTTTTGCTTCTGATTTTAATACAACTTCTTAACTTAATCTTTGACACTTTATTTTAAGAGATTAATGGGAGCACTGTTGTTTTCCAAACCTTGGACATCTATTGCACACTGAGTTCAGACAAAATTATTAAACATCATGGCTTCGTGCTTTTTAAGTACTTGAGTTAGAATGGTAGGAAGATGGACATTGTGTGTTTAAATATTTAATGAGATTGGCAAAAAAAATCAGATGCACCACAGGGGAAAGCTTGTTTTTGCAACTTGTGGTTTGGATTTGTAGTTTACTGCCTTTTCAGGGGATGGATGTTGATTAAATAGCACTAAAAATGAAATGGAATAGGTACAGGGTGAAAAATTGCAGGATATGGGGGAAAGGTTGGAAGCCAGTGACATATTAATTACTGTTCAAAAGAACCAGCACATAAACCAGATGAACACACAAATTAGGTGTAGGCCATTTGACCCCTTGAACATGCTCCACTAGTTGATAAGATTGTGGCTGATCTAATTATGAAACACTTGGGAGTTCCTGGGAAGTGTGTAAATAGTCGATGATATTGATGTATTTGTTTTTAATCCTACAGGTACTTTGGTCCACCTCGTTGTTTAACAAGGGGCATACACGCGATGGGTCGTGAGAGGGCTGCTCTTGGATTTTTTTTGAGAGTATCCTAGTGCTTCACGTCGTTAGTGTACGCTTGACCTGGACCATTTGATGGGCAACACGACAGCTCAGTGACTATCACTGTGCTGTGCAGATACATGGATTTGGGCCTGTGTCTGTGGGAGTTTATGCATTCTCCCCGTGCTTGCGTGGCTTTTTTCCGGGTGCTCCGGCTTCCTCCCGCATCCCAAAGATGTGCTCTTAGGCTGGTTGGCAGAACAAATTCTCCTAAATTGTCTCCAATTTGGTTTCAATTCATAGATCTATAAAAATAGACAGGGATCATGGGTAGAAGTGGGAACATCGAGGTGGTGGCGTGGGCTTGTTGGGCCGAAGAGCCTGTTTCCCGTGCTGTTTTGTTCTTTGTTCTTTGTATCTGTCCTTCCCTGTTTACCCCTGTGCCTTTTGATCCCCTGTTCAACCAAGAATCTATCTAACTCAGCCTTAAAAATATCCAGTGACCCTGCTTCTGTTGCTCTTTGGGGAAGAGAATTCCATAGATGAACAACCTGCTGAGGGATAAACTTTTCCTAGTTTCTGAATTTAAAGACCCCTTATTTTTAAACTTGAGTCCTAGCATTAGAAGACCAAAACAATAGACAGTACTCACAATCTGGTCTCGTTGATGTCCTGTACAAGTATAGTAAAACTGCCTTACTTTTATATTGTGTTCTTCATGCAATAAATGTCAACATTCCATTTGTCTTCCTAAGTACTTGCAGTATCTGTGCACTAACTTTGTGATTCATGTACCTGGTTATCCAGATCCTTCTATACTGTAGACTTATGCATTACTCTCCATTTAAATAACATACTACTTTTCTATTCTTGCTGCTAAAATGGTCAAGCTTTCATTTTCCACATTGTGCTCCATTTGTCAGATTTTTGTCTGTTCATTCAAACTATCTGTTTCCCTTTGGAGATTTTTAATGTCCTCTTCACCCTTACTCGCCACGATAATTTTATCATCATTTAGCTACCCAATCCTCTAACCATACTAATACCATGAGTTCTTATTTTATGTGTTATGACTGAGAGGAGTTCACTGTCTCCCTAGCTTCACTACTCCAAAGGTCACAGCATACATTGATGCTATTGTTCAGCTAGCTAAATGAGCGATTACATGTACTTTCCTATTAATTTCAGAATTTTTTTTTCAATGAACAATTATTAATTTATTACACAACAAGATTAAACAAGTAGAAAGGCAAAGCTTATTGTATATTGTATGAAATATGATGTTCTAAACACACTGACACATCAAAAGAAAAGAGAAATACTATAAAAATGTTAATGTTTGTAAGGGAAAAGGATAAATGGTGGAGTCTTTGAAATGGTTCCAGGTTACATGGTTGGTGTCTCAGCATTGGCCTGGCAAACAATGGGTGACTTGCACTGCATTTCAGACTAACATTGAAGTGACCTTGCAGATTATCAATTTCAGAATTTAAAAACTTAAGATTTTGGAGCAGCTTCCTTCCGCTCACTTTTGCTTTAGACTGTTTCCTCCGGAGGAGCTTTTGTCTTTATCCGAGCAGTTTCAGTCTCCTTCTTTAAGCCAAAATAGCTTCTTAAAACACAGTTTTTATGCATTTTTTTTCTAAGCCTTGAATCAAAGATGGGACCGTTTGTAAATAGCACACCCAAGGTCAAAAGGCCTTCCATCTTTTTAAAAAAACTCTAATTACTTTTGTAAAATGCTGTGTTTTCTAGGATTAGCCACAGGAGTTCTGAATTAACTCTTATCAAAGGTTTTCAAAAGTTCACATTCTTCTAAAATGTTCTTAGTCCTTGAAGATGAACTGTTTTCTGTGATTAAACTTTTTAACCTTTTAAGACAGGAATTTCCTTTCTGAGAATAGTGAATTTGTGGAATTCTTTACCACATAAGTATGTTCAAGGCTGAGATACAGATTTTTAATCAGTAAGGGAATCAAGTGTTATGCAGATAAGGGAGGGAAGAGCGGAGTTAGGGATGATCAGATCAGTTATGATTTCATTGAATGGTGGAGCAGATCTGATGGGCCAAATGACCTACTGCTGCTATGTCTTGTGGTCCTATGGTCTTTGATGTGATACTTCATCAAATGCTTTTTGAAAATCCAAGTATATCATAATTACAGGTTTCCCTTTATGTATGTTGCTTGTTAACAACATTAAACAGTTCTAATAAATTAGTTAAACATTATTTTCTTTTCACAAAACCACATTAACTTTGTCCGATTGTGTTATGCTTTTCTAAGCACCCTGCTCCAACTTTCTTAATGCATTCTGGCTTTATACTTGGGATAGATGTTAGGCTAACTTAGTCTATAGTTTCCTGCTTTCTGTCTTTCCTTTCTTGAAGAGGAATTGCATTCACTCCTCACCTCCTATGTTGTACTATTCTATGATTCTAATACGTGTTTTCATGTAGGTTGCTAGGACTTCAGAATGGATATTTTAGCAAATTAGATTTTAACTAATATTTTGCTTTTTGGAGATCAAGTGAGCCTTCTGATGGTGTATTTTTGATTCATTATTAATATTTTAATAACTGCATTGTTTAAACTTTGCTGTTTCTTTCTTTGTTTCCTTCCCCAACATTTTTGATGCTATGTGAATAAACACAAATGTAAATAAACCAGGAATAGAGCAGAACAAATTCCAAAAGGATCTCCACAATTTAATTATGTCACTTATCGAAGGAAACTGAGGAATCGTAAAGTTGTTTCAAATCAAGTTTTAAATACCCAATTTCAAATGAGAAAAAAGGTAAGGTTTGTTAACAAATATTGATCTGACTTATTTTATTGAGGAAGACGGCACTTGAGTTGCAGCAGAAAAGTGTCATTTAATTATGGAACAGAAGAATTTTCTCTTATAGTTTGCTAACTAATCAGCTATTTTACTATCAATAATGTACAGAGCAGTGATTATCTGTAATGCACAATTTGGCATGAAAATAACTGCAAAACTTGTCTCTATCTTCCTCACTGTTCACCTTGTATTGCATTGTAGTTAAAGGCACCAATTGGTTTAATTACATATATAGCAGAGATAAATTTTGATTCTTGATTTTTGTTGA
Source organism: Sphyrna mokarran (assembly GCA_024679065.1). NCBI lineage: Eukaryota > Metazoa > Chordata > Chondrichthyes > Carcharhiniformes > Carcharhinidae > Sphyrna > Sphyrna mokarran. The sequence goes on along the minus strand of JAGIQG010000001.1, from coordinate 100,823,991 downwards.
GGTAATTAATCACCAGCATGGTCAGATAATGTGCTATATTTGGCTTGAATGGTCCTAGAAAGAGGAAGAAAATCCTGCACCTAATTTCTATCCAGTAACTCCTGCTCGAATATGATGATACAAGGATGTCAGCTGAAAACACATTATTTTTGTATGTGATGACCAAACATGTTAATTATTGAAAGACAATCCTTGTCTTGATTCACACATGAATGTCCATTAAATGTGTCACTGGGGAACTTTGTGCTTGTGAAACAATTCTTTAGTAAGAGGCAGCCCCTTCAGAGGGGAGAGAAAATTGGAAGAAGTTGTCTTATCATTCTGGTGAAATGGATATTAAAATCAACCAATTCAGCATACTACAAGGCTGGAACCTGATGCATTCTTGGTCTGTTAACTCTGAACTCCATATGTTACAACTTATTCAGTTGATGGTAGCCTGTTGTTCTTGAGTTCTTCTGTTGATTTATGTGTATTGTAGCAGAGTAAAATGAACAAAAGATATAATGCACATAAATGACTACAACCCATATGGGGCCATTGCATATATGAGATGTCTGTAATTATACTTTTTCAGAACATATTTGTAGCTGTCAAAGGACCACAGACCTCAAACATTAAAAGTAGCTTCCATTCTCACTAATCCGACCTTACCTGAGGAGAGCAAGGAACTACTTTGATTTATTTTTATTGGGGTGGAGGAGGAATTAAAGTTTGAAGTGATGCCATTAAGTTATTTTTACATGTTTCTGACTAACTTTGCAAACTGGGAATGAGTTAAACCCAATGTTGTGGTCAGTTATGAATGTTGGGTGTATTAAGGTAAACAAAATGGCTTTAGGGATTGTTTGGATATGATGTCCACATGAACTGGGAGGAACTTGTTACGCATCTGTACAGAATTGTGGCTATTATAAGCAAGAGAAATTTTTTTTCTCTTCTCACCTGCCCTATTTTTAACTTTGTGTGACATCTTTATTTCACATTTAAGATATCAGAGATATTGTAGGAGCAGTGAGTTATTTACACCAGGTCTGTTTCAAATTAAAATTCGCTTGTACTTTTCATGTCACTATCTTTTGGCTCTGTAAAATGTCTAAAAATCAACGAAGCTGAAGTTCAGAATGTAGGGACTAAAGTTTACAGCCCATTAAGATAAGGTATCCATTTGGGGATGGAGATAATTGAAGAGCACAGTGCGAAAGCATAGGAGTAAACAAGTTTCTTGGATTGGAAAGAGGTGGTGAGTGTTTTTTTTTTCATTTAGATCTATACTTGAAAATTGAGGGAATTCTAAGGGTTATATATCCATGGAATGTAGATCCGATGTGGAATCTGACTGACGATGCATGCATCTGAAGCATCACTTTCTCTTCTTTTGAAGCCAGCTCTTTGAAGATAAATGCTAACATTGCATTGGCCTTTTTGATTTTTGTTTTGTATCAGTTTATGATTTTAAATGATTTATGTATATGGGGATCTAAGCCTTTAATGTTTCTAGCTTCTCAATTGTTAGAAAATATTCAGCTCCTCCTCTTGCTATCTGAAAGAATAACTCAGACCAATAGAATCTATCCATGCAGAAAGATGCAATTCAGTCTATTTAATCTGAACCGACCTTCCAAAAGCACACCCCATCCATTCTGCCCTCCACTCTATCCCCCTAATGTTGCACATTTACCAAGACCAATCTACTCAGTCTGCACATATTTGGACTGTGGGAGGAAACTGGCACATCTAAAAGAAACCCATGCAGTCAGAAATTCCACACCGTCACCCAAGGCCAGAATCAAATCAGGGTTCAGGCCACTTAAGTAATCTGCCAGTGTTCCTTTGCAACATACAGCTCCCATCTGCACTACTTTTGTTTTTTGTGTACATTTATTTTTTCGTGTGATTGTAGAGTAAAGCTATTCCAAAACTGTCAGAAAAAGAAGGAAGTGTAGCTTTTGAAGGTATGACACAATGTGAAGAAATTGTTTATTGAGCACAACTCTCTTCCTTATGGTTTAATATTCAAATTTGATATGGTAATAAATTTGGTGGCTGTTACTCTACACAAAACAATTCTTCATAATTATTTGTTGCAATATAATTCATCATTGACTTTCAAATGTAGAATCCATACTTTTTGTGCAAGAGGAAATCCATTTAGATCAATATTGAATCAATACAAATTATTGTGTGAAGTATCTTTTTGATTCATGAAATTTAAACACAGTTCAACTTGTCTTTTGATATGCATTTTCACGTTTTAAACCTATAATTAAACTAATCACAGTTTGAGATCAGTGAAGTTTGATGCTTTAATATCTGAAGAGAAACCATTCATACATTAAATGTAATTTGAATAAGAATATTTTCTAGTACGGTACTGTATACAACATCTTTAATTGGACAATGAATATACTTTGAGCTTCTGTTAAACTTGTAGACAGTTGAATGTTATATACATGTATACAAATTAGTAATTTTATAAATGTCTTTTTCCTTTTCCCTCAGGAATTACTTGGGTCACTTTTAGAATCATCAGGTTCATCTGTTTCTTTTGCTAAACCAAAGAAAACGTACAGAACTGTTTGCAAGGCTGAAAACTCTACTCGTAATTTCAGTTTTGTAAAGAAACTGAATAGATCTCCATTGCAGACCAGTACGCCTTCTTGTACCAGGAAGTTAAGAGTCAAGGAACCATCAAGGTGTATGATTTCATTCAACAGTGAAAATGAGGAGGATTATGTATGTAAGAACAATGTTGCATCTTATATTGAGGGAAGTATTGATTACTCCAGCACAGGAGGAATTTGTTGCTCCCAGAGTACCAGCAATTCATGCAAACCACTTGCCTCTACAGAACTTTCAAATCATTCAGAGTTTGTTAGATTGCCTCCAAAAAAGTTGGATAGAATTTGCAGTTTTGAAGTGGACTGTGAACCTGTGGCCTTCATGCCTTTGGCAGAAAATCTCGAACATGTCGATGCAGTAATTTCCCGTTTATTTCAAACTCAGAAGGATGATTTATGCCATACCTTAGACAATACCTTTAATAATAGCAAAGAGTTGTTTTCTGATGTCATTATATCTGCTGAATCTCCTGAGGCTGGTTTAATTAATGAAGTAGATGATACTAAAGCAAATCGCAGAAATTCTTTAGCAAAGTCTGGATTGCTTAACAGTGCAGCAAGTCTTGACTTAGTAACTAAGCAAGAAAGTAGAAACAGAGTTTCCAAATTGGACTTGAAACCTGTAGTGCAGTTAGATTACTTTTCAGTACCTAGGTATTTCCTCAAAATGAAATTGATGTCATCTGCTGAAGATGACTCTTCCAAAGTGAATTCTTCAAGTGCTGCTGAAAAGAAGAAGCAACTTGTTAATCACTTACTTGAAAAATCAACTCCTCAAAAAACTCTGAGAGAATCTTTTAATTGTGTTGCTCTTCAGTCTGATGTAATTTTCAATTCTCTTGAACTACAGTGGTATTTACCAATGAAGAAAGATTCGATAAGAAATCGAGTAAATAGAAGTGAGGCTGATGGTGCCTTCAATGAACAAAAATGTAATTTTCATCTGCCGGAAATAGAGTGCAAGCAGATACATAACCTGAATTTGCAGTCATCTCTTTCCACAATGTACTTTAGTTCCCAACATGGAAACTCTGGAAAAGGGTCTACAGCTGAATTCAACTTCTTCAAATCAAAAATAAACCAACAAAACAGAAAAACCATCTCGGTGAAAAATGGCAATTCTCTTGGGATAGCATTTCAGCAAAATGTGGATCCTGTTTCAATCTCTGTGGAAAATACAGGAAAGCCTACAGTGCATTCATGTGAACATCCAGAATTGCAAGGACCTGAGGTAAGGGATTGCATGTTTATTCATATGAATTATTTAGGTATATAAAAATTAAGAACATTCAGATTCTTAAGTCTGTATTTCATGCAATATGGCTGATCTTCTATTTTGATACAATTTTCCTACACTACCCTCATATCTCTTGATTTTAATCTGTAGAAATCCATTGATCTCAGACTTGTACATGCTTAACAACTGATTCTCCATTGTCCTTTGGGGAAGAGAATTCCAAAGATTCACCACTCTGAGTGAAGAAATTTCTCCTCATCTCAGTTGTAAATGGTCTTTCCCTTGTTCTGAGACTGTCCCCTATTTCTAAAGGTCCCAACCAAGGGAAACTTTCTCCCTACATTACCCTGTCAAGTCTTGTTAGAATTTTGCATGTATGAATGAGATCACCTCTCATTTTGCTGAACTCCAGAGAATAAAGGCCCAATCTATTTAATGTTTCCAACTAGGACAATCCTTCCATCCAAGAAATTAATTTATTGAACTCTTGTTGCATTTCCCTTATTTAAGAGACCAAAGATCCAAGTGAGGTCTCACCTAGGCTCTATTATAATTGCAATAAGACATTTTTACTCCTGTATTCAAATCCTGTGGTAATAAAGACCAATATGCGATTTGCTGCCTTATTTGCTTGCTGTGACTGCATGTTGACTTTCATTAACAAGGACAGCCAAGTCCATTTGAAGTTCAACACTTCCTATTCTCTCATCATTTAAGAAATACTTTTATTTCTGTTTCTCTTGCCACAAGTAGATAACCTGGCATTTCTCTAGATTATAGAGTCGTAGAATCCTACAGTGCAGAAATAGGCTATTCAGCCCATGAAATCAGCATCGACCACAATCCCACCCAGGCCTTATCCCCATAATCCTGTGCATTTACCCTGGCATGGCCAATCCATCTAACCCGCGCATCTTTGTACTGTATCTCGGAGATGAATTGTAATCCATCTCCTAAATCCCCGCTGACTCGGTTAGCTTGTCCAAATTCCCTTGAAGCATTTTTGCATCCTCTCGCAACTTTTACTTCCACCTAATTTTGTTTCATCAGCAAAATTGGGACTTCGCATTTAATTCCCACAATTAAATCATTGATTTAGATTGTGGATAGTTGGGGATGCTATAACACACATCTTCAAACAGTTTCTTAATCTGGAATGTGCTCAGATCATGAAACCTGCTATGTAATTGACAACATGAACTTGTACAGTGTTAAATTAATTACGTGTCATTGACATTAAAACTGTAAAGTTTATGGGCCAACAGTGACCAATTGTCAATAACCATTTAAACTGGGACAATCGGAGACACTTGCCTGTTTAAGGTTAGCTAATTTGGCACAGACTAAGAATCAAACCTTGTTTTTCTGATGGGAAGGGGTAATTGAATGGGATCAAATACTTCCAGATTTAATACAAAATGAGATTATAATTTGTTGAAGTTTGACTAAGAGAGGGAAAAGGGGGTATTCTAAAGAAAATGCCTTCAATAAGAAATATTTAGTACAGTACAAAGAAAATGCTTTTCCTGTATACACATGAACTCTAAAGAGAAGGGATTTGCATTTCATCATCACTGGACATCCCAGAGCGCTTTGCAATCAACGAGGTACTTCTGAAGTGTTGTAATGTTAAATCAAGGCACCTGCATGTGGCTGTGGGGGGAAAAATCCTCATGGCACTATTCAAAGCAAAGTAGTAGATATTCCTTTGTGCAAGCTGGCAATTGAATGCTGAATTTCCCCATGTTGCAACAATCCTCATACTTCAAAAGTCATGATTGTGTTCTGTTTTGCAACATGCTAATGAGATTAATCTCCTTTGGCAGCCTTCCATCTTCTGAGGTTATGTTTTGCCCCTTGATAGTCAACTCTGTTGTTCAGGAGCTTAACTCTGGTATTTGGTGCAGATAAAGACAGGCAGGGTTGGTGCAGAATTCACTGGCCTCTGCTTTCTTGGATGCGCTTCTTGGCCAGCTAACTTCTTCTTTTCTCCTTGTCTGTTCCATTGCCCTTCTGTACGGTTTAGTCTTGAGAGGTCATGGCTTGCGGCGACAGTCTCCCACCATCTGTGCCAGCATCCATTATTTTATTTGGTTTGCAGGTGTTCTTGTAGCAGAGATATGGATGTCCACGAGGCTGTCACCCAGTGTTCATAATCTTTGGATGTGCAGCTGAGCCAATCCAGATGTCAATTGCATAGCGATGAGTGTATGCTAATGGAAGTAGCTTCTTCCATAATCCTCTTGCCAAGAGACTTTCTTTTTCTTTTAGGATATGTGCATGTTGCTGGCTAGACCAACATTTCTATTGCCCATCTCCAGTTGCTCTTGAGAAGATGGTGGTGTGCTACTGCATTGAACCATTGTGTTTTAGGAATACCCACAGAGCTTTTGGGAAGTAGGTTCCAGGATTTTGGGTTAGGGGGATGTAGGTTGGGATTTGGGGGATTAATGGGTAAATATGTGGGGTTACGGGGATAGGGTTTGATTAAGATGATCTATCAGAGAGAGAGAGTGCAAACCCGATGGCCAAATGGCCTCCTTCTGCACTTTATAATTCTATTATTCTATGATTCTTTCAACGATATTGTTCCAAGTTGGAGTGACGTGTGGTTTAGAGGGGAACTTGTAGGTGGTGGTGTTCTCATGCATCTAGTGCATTTAACCTTCTAGGTGGTGGAGGTCATTTATATATTTCATCCTTTATATATTTTGGAAGGTTCTGTCAAGGAATGTTGGTGAGTTTGTGTGATAAATCCTGTAGATGCTACATACTGCTGCCACCTGAAGGACGTGGATGTTGAATGTTATGGATGGGGTCCCAATCAAAAGGGTTGCTTTGTCCAGGATGTTGTTGAGTTTTCGAGTCTTGTTGACACTGCATTCATCCAGTCAAGTGGAGAGTGTTCCATCACATTCCTGACTTATATCTGTAGATAGCGTATAGACCTTTGGGGTCAGATGATGTGTTACTCATTACCGAATTCCCATCCTCGGACCTGCTTTTGTAGACACAGTAAGAGGTCTGACAACACCAGTTTTAAATCCAACCGATTTATATGACAGTAAACTCGTGTCTGTGCTAATGTGTGCTATTGCAGACCAGAACACCTCATTCGCCTGACGAAGGCTATAAAGCTGAAAGCTTGCGAGTTTACTGTCAAATAAATCAGTTGGATTTAAAACTGGTGTTGTCAGACCTCTTACTGTGTTTACCCCAGTCCAACGCTGGCATCTCTATATCATGACTGCTTTTGTAGATACAGTATTTATGTGGCTAGTTCAGTTTTTTGTCAATGGTAACATGCTTGTGGGGGATTCAATAATGGTAATGCCATTGAATGTCAAGGGATGATAGTTATATTCTCTCTTTTTGGAGTTGTTTACTGCCTGTCACTTACGTTTGTAATTATTACTTGTCAGTTGTCAGTTCAAGCTAGGCCATTCAGCTCCTAATCTCATTACAGCTTTGGTTCAAACATAGGCCAAAGTGCTGAACTAAAGAGGTGAGATGAGAATGGTTTGTCTTGGCATTAAGAAATATTTGACCAAGTGTGCCTCAAGGAGCCCTAGCAAAATTGGAGTCAATGGGAATCAAAGTGAAAACTTTCCATGGGTTGGAGGTCAATCAATCTGTTCTGATGACAGTTTAAATCCCACCGCATGTGGACGTGAAGATTGTAGCAGATGAAATATATACCACTACAAATAGCCTTGAGAAGAAGCATTCCGAGACCATGTTCATTGTGGCTGGGGACTTCAAACAGGCAAAGCTCAAGAGCGTACCACCAAGTTACACCAACATGTCTCTTGTTCCATTGGAGGCCCAAACATCCTGGATAGTGGCTAAGCAAATATCAAACATGCCTACTGCTCTATTGCCCTCCCACACTTTGGCAAATCAGATCACAAGGCTTTGCTCCTGCTCCTGGCTTACAAGCAAAAACTGAAGTGGGAGAATCCATCAAAAAGTCATGCAATGTTAGTCTGAGGAGTTGGGATGATCTCCTAAGGGACTGCTCGGAGTCAGTGGACCGGTCAGTATTTAAAAGCTCTGTGACCAGCCTGAACGAGTACGCCACTGCAGTAATTGACTTCATTAGTAAGTGTGTAGAAGACTGTGCCAAAGAAGCAAATCCACGTATTTCCCAACTGGAAACCATGGATTAATATGGATATCCATTACTTGCTGAAGTCTAGATCTGAAATGTTTGAGTCAGGTGACCTTAATCTACACAAGAAAGTCAGATATGATCTAAGGAAATCTATCAAAGATGCCAAAAGACAATATCCCAGACTAAGCTAGAGCCCTAGGCGAGCCACACCAACCCCTGTCAACTACAGTGAAGTCTGCAAGACATAGTACAAGATGAAGCTATGTAAAATTGCCAGCTCTAACGCACGCCTCCCTAGTGAAGTCAATGCATTTGATGCATGTTTTGAACAAGAGGTCAACAAAAGCATTCCCTCCACCCTGGAAGCCTTAGATGAATCTGTATCTGAGGTCACCATTGCAGATGTCAGACCAACTTTCTTGAAGGTCAACCCATGGAAAGCGATTGGCCCGAATGGAATACCCAGACGAGAACTTAGATCCTGCGCAGATCAGTGGCAGGGGTATTTGTGAACATCTTCAACCTCATTATAATAACCTGAGGTCCCTATCATTTTCCAGTACCAAAGAAAAATCAAGCAGCGTGCCTTAATGACTATTATCCAGTGGCTCTGACTTCAATCATTATGAAGTGCTTCGAAAGGCTAGTCATTGACACAGATCAATTCCAGCCTACTGGACTATCTGGATCCAGTAAAGTTTGCCTACCACTACAACAGGTCCATAGCAGATCCATCTCCCTGGCCCTGCACTCAACCCTGGAACACCTAGACATCCATGTCAGACTGCTTTTTATTGATGACAGCTTGGCTTTCAGAACGATTATTCCTATGAAACTCGTCTCCAAACCTTTATGGCCTGGGCCTCGGCTTCTCTGTCTGCGACTGGATCATGAGCTTTCTCACTCACAGACTTCATGGTCAATACTGGTGCCTCACAAGGCTGTGTTCTCTGTCCCCTACTATATTCATTTTTCACCTATGACTGTGTGGCCAAATTCCCCTCCAGCTTGATTTTCAAGTTTGCTGACAACAACATTGCAGTGGGTCAGATTTCAAATAATGATGAGACAGAGTACAAGAATGAGATAGGGAATCTAGTGAAATAGTGTGGTGACGATGTCCTTAATGTCAATAAAATGAAGGAGATTGTCATTGACTTCAGGAAGTATAGAAGTGAAGATGTCCTTGTTTACATCAATGGGAATGAAGTAGAAAGAGTCAAGACCTTCAGGTTTTTAGGTGTCCTGGTGCCCCCATGCTGACGCTGTAGTTAAAAAAAAGTCCACCAACACGTCTACTTTCTCAGAAGACAAAAATATGTTAGCTATGACTCTGTCCAACATTTACAGATGCAGCATTGAAAGCTTTCTTTCTGGTTGTATCACAACTTGGTATGGTTCCTGCTCTGCCCAAGGCCGCAAGAAACTACAAAAGGTCGTGAATGTAGCCCAATCCATCATGCAAACCAGCTTCCTATCCACTGACTGTGTCTACACCATAATTAAGAACCCCAGGCATTCCGGACGTATTGTATTCCTTCACCTTCCACTGGGAAAAAGATACAAAAGTTTGAAATCATATCCTAATCGACTTGAGAACAACTTCTTCCCTGCTGTTGTTAGATTTTTGAATGGACTTATCTTGCACTAAGTTGACCTTTCTCTATACCCTACCTATGACTGCAACAGTACATTCTGCATTCTCTCATTTCCTTCTCTAAGAATGGTATGTTTTGTCTGTATAGCATGCAAGAAACAATACTTTTCACTGTTGGTTAATACATGTAACAGTAATAAATTGAATCAAAACTTTTCACTGTATACTAATAAATGTGACAATTAATCAAATTATCTCAATCCCATGACATCATTATAGGAGTTCCTCAGGGTAATTTGTCTTGGTCCAACCGTTTTTAGTTGCTTCATTGCTGGCCTTCCTTCTGTCAAGAGGTTGATAGGGAGGATGTTGGCACTGTTTACGATGCCGTTTAACATTGTGATAGTGCTACGTAAATGGATGGAGGTCATCTGCCTTGTGAAAATGGGATTTTGGGTCCATAAGGGCAGCAGTGTCATGAACAGATTCATCCATGACAGGTGAAAACAACGTCATGTAGGGTTTTGCCTCTTGTTAGTTCTCTTGCCATCTGTTGCAGACCCAGATGAGCGACTATGTACTTTAGGACTTGACTATCTTTGTCAGTAGTAGTACTACTGAGCTGCTCTTGGTGATGGACATTTAAGTTCTCTATCCTGGTTACATTCTGTGCACTTGCTATCCTCAGTCCAATTTGTGTTCAATATAGAGGATAATTTCCTCATCAGTTGAGGATGATGGGAAGGATTGCAATTAGCAGATGGCTTCCTTGCCCAAACTGTCTTGTGGTTTGAAGTTAATGTTAAGACATCCCAGAGCAACTCCCTCCTGACTGTAAATCACTGCTGCCATCTCTGCTGGGCCTCTTTTGCCAGTGGGACAGGGCATACACAGGAATAGTGTTGGTGTCTACATAAATGGAGAATTAATACATCCATCCATTTATGTAGCACTGTCACAATGTTAAGGTATGATTTGATGAGAATGAACTTGCTAGGCTGTTGTTTAACTAGTCTGTGGGACAGCTCTCCCAATTTTGGCACATGCCTCCCGAATGTTAGTAAGGAGGACTTTGCTGCTGAACTGGATTGTGTTCGTTATTGTTTCCAGTGCCTAGATTGATGTGTGTGGCTCATTCGTTTTCATTCCTTCTAGACATTGTAGCAGTTTGATACAACTGGTGGCTTACTAAGCTACTTCAAAGGCATGTGTAGGCCAGACCAAGTAAGAATGGGAAATTTCTTTCCCAAAGGGCATTAATGAAGCAGGTGGGTTTTTGCAACCATCATTAGTAGTTTCCTGGTCACTGAGATTAGCTTTTAATTCCAGATTTATGAACTGAATTTTAAAGAATTTAGTATGTGTCCCTTGTGTACTTACAGAAATTAAAACAGTTTTATCAATTACAAATAGATGGAGACTATTGTGGAATGAAGTTGATGCAGCATATACTGGTGATGGGAAGATGTTCCACCTATTCTCTAAAATGTTCTGGAGACGTATGATTCTGTTTAATTGCTTTGACTGTCGCAGCTAGAATTTTTCTGCAGTATATGCAAGTTCAGTGGATTGTAAAATTTGATACCTTTAATAACTGAGAGTGAAAGTTCACAGGGCCTTAATATAATTACTGGATAAAATAAAATTTGAAGTATGTGTGCTATGACACGTCCAAATTTCAGAAATTGTATCAGTGCTTGCTTACAAATTTAAAGGGAAAATTTTAGCACTGTGATTGAGAATGTGATTTTCTAGTAGCATTGTGAATACTAAATTAAGATACTAAAGAGTTTTGTTTCTTGTAAACAATTGTTTGAAAACAGTGGATATGAGGGATGGTGGGGACATCATTAAATGTTTCATATAGAAAAGTAATAGGGAAATACAGTTAAAATATACGTGATAGGTATGATCTATTGAATTGCAGTGTGAGAATTAATACAAATATTTTTACACCAAGTCTGCAATGTAAATTTTTTTTATCATTTTACCTAGATAAAATCCCTGCAATCATCATTTATGAATTCTTCGACAGTTTTCACCCCCATTGGCTCACGTAATTGGTCAAGGTTCAAAGCAGCTCATTCAATTCATAAAAGAAAGAAAGGTAACTGTTTGGGTTTAGTTATGCTATAAATAATTCAAATTTTGCAATAACTGCGTTGAAAACAAACCTAGCTAAATATTATACTTGTAATATTGCCAAAAAGAATATTTATGGCCTCTGACATCCTCTTCTAAACAACCACACGCATTATCACTTTTAGGGGTATTAATATGTTTCTCCTCCTGATTTGGTCCAACTCTGGACTATTATTTGGAGGTGGAGCACAAGTGATACGAGTTATATTTTAATAAAGTCTTTAGCATATCTGGATATGAGACAGTTGTGCCTCACAAAAGCATTGTAATGAAACGTTGAACTGAGGCTTTTTCCTTTTTCTTGTATTTTTTTACAATGTTGAAATACCAGTTAACTCAATGCAACAAATTTAATTCAGAAGCATTTCCAAAATATCTGAAAAAAGTTTGCATTTAGAACCATAGCACCCTTATGAGCTCGAAAGAGGACATTGGGCCTATCAAATCTGTACCAACTTTCCAAAACTTGCCTTTGCCCTAATGCTGCATGTTTACCATGGCTAATCCACCTAACCTAATCTTTGGACACTAAGGGGCAATTGAAGTATGGCCAATCCATCTAACCTGCGCAACTTTGGACTGTGGAAGGAAACCAGAGCTCCAGATGAAGGCCATGCAGATAGCAGCCTAAGACCAGCATCGAACCTAGGTCCCTGGCTCAGTAAGGCAGCAATGTTAACCACTGTGCCACCATACTGCCAAAACTCCACTATAATTTAACTTCATAACTATTCAATCCCCTGTGGTAGCTGATTGGTCAGTGTACCATTGCTGTTGTAGTTTGTCCATAGTTTTGTTTTCAATTCATGCACTGAAACTATAGTGTTAACTATTTCTTTATACAGAATTGAGATCAAATGCCCAATCGTGTTTTAAGACTGGAATTGTAGTATAAAGTAAACTTCACCATGAAGCACCAGTTTGTATAATATTAACGTGCATATTTGTGTGTCTCTCTCTTCCAGTCATCATTACACCTTTGAAACCTGATTGCACCATGCCAGATGAAAACTCTCCAGAATCAACATACCTTTTAAGAAAAAGTTGTAATGATGAAAGCTTGAATAAGTTGGTTTCAATGGCAAATTTATCTCTAACTCCAACTAGCAGTAAAAGAAGACAATTGAGAGGTTCTTTTGCGGTAGATATATTGGCATGAAATTATATCCTGTTAGATCATTTTGCAAAAGTTAAAATCTGGCCCAAAAAAATTAATATTTTTCATTTTGCTAGCATGGCAGTGAAACTGATTATTTTGCCCATTCAGAGAGCTATAAATCACTTGTGCAGTCATAATATTACAGTTGTTTTTAATTTTATATTCCAACATTGCAAGAAGAACAGTCTTTAATGTTTATTAAAGGCAAAAAATGTTCTGGGATAGTGAAGTGGTATAACTTATCCAAGATGAGTGCATGCTTTTTAACTGCTTAACAATGAAGAAAAGCACTTAATTAAACAAAATGCTCTCTTTTGTATCTGTCTGCTTATTGTTACTAATTATGTGATGTATTTTTCAAATGAGCACATATTGAATAATTGTTAGAACATGATTCAGACATGCCAGAAGATTTTATGGAATAGGGAAAAGAGAGTGTTTGAATAAATTGATTATGTTGACCAAAATAATGTTATCCATAGATAATTTTACTCAAGAAATAGTTCAATGCCTAAAATTGAGACTTTTTTTTACAAAATAATGCTGCATAAAGTTATCGTTGAGTGTATATTTCTGAAATTCCATGCAGTTATTATTTGAGACTCGTACATGAGCTGGGAAAGTTACATCAATTAACCTAAATTATTACCTTGTGTTTCAAAATTACTGCAGTTTAATATGGTCAGAACACACTTGATGTTTTCCACAGAATGATTTAATATTTTTTCAGCCATATTAATAGTGTAGCATTCCAAATTGAATGTATTTATAGTTTAAGAATATTAGGACACTTAATTGTCAACTTGAAACACCAAATATGTGAACAATTTATATACTAATTATTTATTAAATATCTTTTAGAAGAAATGGCCATCAATCCTGCAGCCAATGTTCCTTACAGATGAAGAGAGAGTGTACGATGAATGTCATCAGAATGGTCCTATTTCCTTTAAAGAATGTATATCATTAGCCAAACTCAAGAAGTGTGAGAAAATTGGAGAGGGAGTCTTTGGAGAAGTATTTCAAACAACAAATGATGATGGAAAATCTGTGGTTTTCAAGGTATTTTGCTAATGTTTTAGAGAATTTGAGTTTGCATTTTACTTCATTAGAAAAGTCATTTGGCCTATTACACTTTTGTACTGGTTCTTCTTAAAAGAGTTGTTCATTTAGTCCTACTCTCATCCTGTTTCCCTTTTCCAGATTTTATCAAATTTAATGACCAGAAAGTGGCTGTACATCAATGTCAAGGTCAAAAGGCACTGTTAATATCAAATTAGCTTTACATGCTGACTGACATTCCCACTTGTGTAACTTGCATGCCCCAGCATTTATGGCAACAAACTACCCAAAAGAAGCACTCAGCACTGCCTGAATCAAAAGTGGGAGCATTGAAAATACAAACTATGCAACTGAATGTGATGGCCTTGCACTTTTTTTAATATGTCTTACGATATGGATTTGTGACTTGTTAATTTAATAGAAGATATTCTCCAAGTTATTAATGAACAGTGTAAACCACAGGAAGGCCAGAAATGACCTTTTGGGACTTTACCAGTCACCATTTGCTTTTGTTTGCAAATAGACACTATTTGCTTGTTCTCTTTTCCCAAACTAGTTTCACCCCGATCAGCTAATCTGATAATTTGAGGAGCCTCAATCTTTTTTAAAAGCTTGACATTCATTTACACTCAGAAGATATGAGAGAGTTTATATCCTCTACGTATTCTTAACTAATTTAGGAATCTCCTTCAGAAATCACTATTCCTTTTGGTGTATTCCAGTTTGCCACAGGAAGCATCTTGTATAATGCTGCCAGGCATTTTCACTGCTACAAATAATTTCTCGTTTTATCTTTGCCTCTAGTCTTTAATATAATGCAAGATCCAAAGCTTGAACGTTCTCTCACTTCTAGGATCCTAATTTTGTTAGACCACTGAATACTACATTGCATACAAATTTGCATCTCCCAGCGCTTGATTTCTAGTGGTGTCTGCACGCTCCCCCACCCACACCCACCTCTGACATCGGTGTGGAGATACAATTTACATGGTTATTTAAATATGATTAGCGGGCACGGGATAAAGTCTGCAGCCTGCTAGTATTGCTTGACCCTGCTGAAATAGAGGGTGGCCATTGTGACCTCATATCACCCCTCCCCATAAGGGTTGGAAGGTGGAAGGGATGCTCCATGGGCATTGGCACCCTGGCAGTGTTAGCATGTCCTGGCACTGCCCAAGGAGCAAAGTTCCAATTTACAGGGGCACTTTAGCACTGTGCATTGGGCAGAGCCAAGTGAGTGGATCCATCAGGATCCAATCAGTCTTGGGGGGGGGGGGGGGGGGGGGGGGGGTGTCCTGCCCCCACTCTGCATAAAGTTTATGGGGGAAGTAGGGAGGCCAGGTATTTGGGCGAGCTGGGGACAGGGGACTTCAGGAGTGTTTGGCACTGCAGCGGGTGGTGTTGGGACTGAGAGGGGGCATTAGTGTCAGGATGGGGAGAATCATTACAGCTGGCTAGAAGGGAGGGGGATTGGAGCTGGGCCCAGGAATGGTTGGGGGCCAGTGACTGAGCTGGCCAGCAATCAAGAGGCCATCAGTACAAGGTCACTGCGCATGTGCTAATCTCAGCACTGACAGACTGATGTGTGCAGTAGCCTGCTCCAGTGGGAATGGCCCTGCCCACTGGAATTTAATGACATGCTCGTGATCTCTGCTATGCACAGTGTGGGAGATTGGTCTCTGAACTCCCACTGAAAAAAAAGTAAATGGCTCAATTTTTCATGCAAATTCAACACTTCGAATTTTTGGGGAAAATTCTGCCCATTGTGTGGTCTCTCTCTCTCTCTCTCTCTTTCTCTTTCTCTCTCTGAAGTTTTTTTCCTAGTTTAGTCAGCTTTGGGCATTGACAGCCTCCCATGATTCCTGTATTACATTATCCTGTAGTGCCTCACTAGACTAACCTAACTCTGTAGGCAGTAGCTTGAACTTGTACTCATTGTCAATTATGGATTAGTATTTTACCCTGATGCTCCAGTTACGTCTCCTACAACTATTCAATCCATATTCTTGATGCATTTTATAGCTAATTGTGTTCCTCTGTCTATTTTTACAAATTTGTACAGCCTGCATGTTTTTAGGTCTATGTCATATTCATCTATCTCATTTGAAAGCATCCACATAATTTGAATTAGAAGATTGTGGCTTCAAGTTATATTCAAGTTGCTACAGAAATTGCTAGATCTTTGGTGGCAGTTTTCTTCAAGTTCAGTGGCAAGCACTGTTAATTTTACCTTGACAGCAAAATCTAGATTGATTAATTGGATTAATTGCTTATTTGTTGGAATGACAAGTTGGATTTGAGCACATCATCTGCGTTGCTGCTTCAATGGCATACTGAAAGGCTGCTGCATTGTCGGAGCTGCTGTCTGTTGGATAAGACATTAAACTGGTCTGCCTTTGTCGATGATTTGGGTTCTGTTTGAGATATGATGTTATTTGAAGAAGGGAATTCTTGCAAAGCCCCAGCTCTCCAGTGCTACTGAAAAATTTAGGCCTGGAAGTAACAGTAGTAATGACGGCAAAATTATTAATTTTGCCATCATTACTCCTCTAAAGTCTGGCAGTGACTTTGGTGATACGCACATGCATTGTTAAACTCTGAAAACCACTAACTGTTGAAAATGGTTCAATAATTCTGAATTGATGTTCCCACAGACTGTAATCAATTAGAAGTCATTGAACTGACGAGAGCTTGCTCTTTTATTGCTAATAGTTCCACTGCAAAAGTTCTTGTTGAATGATGTGTGAAGTGCATAATTGCTACTACACAAATTGGAACTGAAAATCGAATTTTATCTGTGGAATATCAAATGCCTTGTAATTCTACTTTTTTCAAGTTTGCTATCTGGAGATTTTTCAATGTGATTTGCTGCTTACAATGCTTGATGAAGCTCAATGTTTGGAGATCCTCTTGACTTAGCCCAAGCTTCAAATTAACATTAGGAAAGGGGAAGTCCATGCTACAGAAATTGCTAGATCTTTGGTGGCAGTTTTCTTCAAGTTCAGTGGCAAGCACTGTTAATTTTCCCTTGACAGCAAAATCTAGATTGATTAATTGGATTAACTGCTTATTTGTTGGAATGACAATTAAGAGATTATAACTTATGCAAAGTAGCTATTTCTCTTACTTATACAATTATAACTGCATTTGAAGGTAATTTGCAAATACATAATACCCCTATTTTAACTGTATATTTCTAATTCCAAAACAATATTCCATTATGCTTTATTCAGTGTATTTGTAACAAAGCATTTGTTTGACTGGAACACCTTTACCAGCTTAATCTTTTGAGCTATATTGTCATTTTTATTTTTCAGATCAGTGGCAATTCTTACCACATTCTCCCACCTGCTTTCTAAAGCTAGTTTCAATGTATCCTCATTATATTTGATGGCTTTAATAAGAATAATACTTCCCTCCCCCACCACCAAATTTTATATTTTACTTCTTTAATTCATACTCATTGAGGTAATCCCAGCTATCAGGTCCAGGCCTCAGGCAGTTGGCACAAAGAATAGCTATTTTACTCTTACTCTTTTTTTTGACTGTAATCCAAGCACACATCTCTTGGGATACAAAAGGATTAGTAAGGATGCAAAAGGTTTAAGTACCAATTCTTCGTTAATAGTCAAAAGGGAGCACTTAATTTTATATCAAAAGCGAGAACTGCAGCAATCTGGACAAGAGACAAGTTATATTAAGCGGAAGATATTTTGTTCTAAGTGAAAATGAGTTTTGAGCTTGAGTTTTGAATTCTGCATTTTTAATTGAATTATCAAATCTTGTATTTAAGATTTATTAAATCTTAATAGAAGTGTGCACATCTGCATGCTTCCCTTATGCTGCCATCCATCATGTGCTAAGGTAACAACACATTCTAGAAGAGCAAATTCACTTATAATCTACAAGCAACACCACTGTAAAGAGTTGCAAATTGTGTTTTCTTGCACTTGTATCCCATATAATTCAGCTGTAATTAACTTGCAGATAATCCCTATAGAAGGAGAGAAGCCTGTGAATGGTGAACCACAGAAGAAATTTGAAGAGATTCTTCCTGAAATAATAATTTCAAAGTATGTGTTTTATTTTCAAATTGGTCTTTAAGTTTCAAGCTGATCTTTTTTAAAAAATAGGAAAAACATTGCTGGATAGTGAAGTGCTTTTCAATGCTCTTAAATCTGGTACAGGACGGATGCATATTGAAGCTCCCATTATTCTAGTATTGTTTAATAAAAATCATTAAGCAATTATACCACTTTAACTTTTTTAAATTAAAAAAAGCAGCCTTGCCCCTACCTCAAATGCATTTTTACTTAACAAACGACTTTCATCAAAGTTTGAAATTCTGATGAAACATTTCTTTGTGCAGCCTCTAAGTCGTGCCCAGCAATTACAAGCAGTGCTTTCACTTCATCAGTGTGATTGTTGAGAACATTGACCTACTCATTAAGGTGATCCAGACTTGTCCTCCTGATAACCATCCAGAATATTGATTTGTTACTAAATATACCTGTTAATAAATGTTGTTAAATTGCTTATTGTACAATCCTGAGTGTGCCAATAGTTACACTAACAACCAATTTAAGATAATTAGAGTTAGAATACGGCTCCTTTACTCTTGTGTGGGAGCTCCTTTAAATGGAAGGAATATGTTGAAGTCTTGTGCCTTTTTTTAATTATCTGAGAATTTGAACATTATATCTCCGTTACTTTCTGCATAGAACTGCCTCGGCCAATTACCGTTGACTTGCTGAACAACCCTTTTCCATGCGGTGTGAATTGTTGTGATTGTCTGAAGTTTGCCTTTCTTCTATTTGTCCTGATGGGTGCACAATGAAGAACTTCGGCAACGTGTCTCACTTAGTGATATTCAAATTCTGTACTACCAAACAAGTATAGGCATATCTTGTTTGAAGTTGAAAACCAAGTGTGGTTTGTCAAAATTGCAGATAACACTAAGATGGTTGGAAGAGCAAAGTATGCAGAGGACACAAAGTCTATAAAGGAATATAGCCTGAGTGGGTGGACAAGGGTCTGCAGATGGAATACAATGTTGGTAAATGTCAGAGCATACATTTTGGTAGGAATAACAGCAAAATGGATTATTATTTAAATGGAAAAAAATTGCACTATGTTGCAGTACAGAGAGACTTGGGTTCCTTGTGCAAGAATCTCAAGGAGTTGATTTGCAGGTGCAGCGGATAATTAAGAAGGCAAGTGGAATTTTATCATTCATTGCTAGAGGGATGGAGTTTAGAAACAATGAGATTATATTGCAGCTGTATAAGGTGTTGGTGAGGCCACACCTTGAGTACGTGTACAGGTTTGGTCTTACTTGAGAACGAATACATTGGCACTGGAGGAAATTCACTAGGTTGATTCTGGAGTTGAGAGGGTTGGCTTATGAGGAGAGACAGAGTAGACTGGGACTATATTCATTGGAATTCAGAAGAATGAGGAGAGATCTTATGGAAACATGAAGGAAATAGATAAGACAGAAGCAGGGAAGTTGCTTCCACTGATGGGTGCAACTAGAACTAGGGGGCATAGCCTCAAAATAAGGGGAAGCAGATTTAGGACTGATTGAAGAGGAATTTCTTCACACAAAGGGTTGTGAATCTGTGGAATTCCCTGCCCAGTGAAGCAGTTGAGGCTACTTGATTGAATTTTTTTTTAAGGCAAGGATAGATAAATTTTTGAACAGTAAAGGAATTAAGGGTTATGCTGAGCAGGTGGGTAAATGGAACTGAGTCCACAAAAAGATCAGCCATGATCTTATTGAATGGCGGAGCAGATCCAAGGGGTCAGATGGCCTACTTAGTTCTTGCATTCTTATATTTATGTTCATATGTCCTGCATATTCAGTAATGGTGACTATTGTTCTTTTTAATTTGCCAATTGAAAATGCAATTATCTAATTCCCAATTTGGCTAAGTTGTAGAGTAACACTGCAATATTCTACCTAACTATCTTGTGGCCTTCCTAGTAAAGAAAATGCATACTGTATCAGAGAATTTCTATTTCTTAAACAGGTATCATTGTGGTCTTTCTGGCCTAAGCGTTCAATTTGCTACTGAAAAATAAGCACTCTTCTGTATCCACCTAATAACTGAGTTGATTCAAAGTCATACTGCAGAGCTAGACAGCAGTTTTAGGCCGCATGATATCATCCAGTGCTCAATTGAATTGTTCTTCAAACAATGTAATTCTAAATGGAAAAATATTTCTCCTTTAGAGAACTAAGTCAACTGAGTGAAGACAGTGAAAATTGCACTAGTGGATTCATTTTCTTACATTCGTAAGTGCTCTTATTTATGAAATTTTGATTTGAGTTTTGCAAATGTAACATTATTACTTTGCTCCAACGTTAGCATCAGTTAATGATACAGATGTTCTTTGAAATAGTTACTTGAAAAGAATTCACAATTTTTTTGACTGCTTTTATTAAGATTCGTAAGAATTTCCTCTTGGATCGACCATAATATAACTAATAACACTGAAAAAGTGCTGACCAGGAATCTGACAAATTACAATGATGGTTTTCACATTTTGAAGGTTTAGAAATTAACTTGGTTATGTGCCAGACATCTACAATCACTTAATGTCTGATGATATCTCTAGCCAGGTTTAATAATTGCGATGAATATTAATTGTCAAAAAATAATGCATCAACTTTGGCAACAGAAGCAAATTAATCATTAATTTTAAAAAATGAAATAAATAGCAACAAGCAATTGGATTAATTTTTCTGATAAGTTGACTTTAGAATCTCACTAAACAAAGGCCATTCAGCCTTTATTGTTTGAAAGATTTACCCATTGGAATTTGAACATGTAAATTCATTGCATTTTGCTCTTGTTGCTCCTATTTACTTTAGTTTTCCATTGCAGATGTACACACATTTCAAAACATTTAATGAAGTGGCCAGTAACAAATTGAGTTTGTGTCACAATGCCCATCTTAAATATTTTGGGGCTGAAATTTCACTGCCCTTCGGCCACCGTGGGTAGAATGACAAGAAAACAAGCCAGGACACTTGGTGTACAGTACATCGAGAGCAGGATACTTTCATCCTCTTCCAGGAAGTAATGGCAACAACTTGCTAATTGTGAAAGGCTTCAAACAGATCTAGCCACTGGATTTGGATATCCATGAGGTCTGTGAGCCATCAGCAGCAGCAGAATTGTCTTTGACCACAGTCTGTAACCTTGTGGCCTGGTATATCCCCCACTTAACTCCAATCTAATGAAGAGAGCAGGAGGATATGCCAGGAGCAACATCAGGCATTACTAAAAATGAGGTGTCAACTTGATAAGGTGACAAAACAGGACTACTTGCATGCCAAACAGCATAAGCAGCAAGTACTAAACAGACTGAAGAGATCCAATGACCATCGGATTAGATCTAAACTCTGCAGTCCTGCCAAAGTGAATGGTGATGGACAATTAAACAACTTACTAGAGAGGGAGGCTCCACAAGTATCTTCAATGATAGGGGCGCCTAGAATCATAAAAGTTTACAACATGGGCACAGGCCCTTTGGCCCAACTTGGCCATGCTGTCCTGTTTTTGCCAGTAAGCTATTCTTAATTGCCTGCATATTCTTCTATATCCATCTTGCCCATGTAACTGTCTAAATGCTTTTAAAAAGACAAAATTTTACCCGTCTCTACTAATGTCTCTGGGAGCTCATTTCAGATGCTTACCACCCGCTGTGTGGAAAAAATTGTCCCTCTAGATCCTTTTGTATCTCTACCCATTCACCTTAAACCTGTGCCCTCTAATTTTGGAAAAAGATGTTGACTATATACCTCATTTATGCACCTTGTTATTTTATAAATCTCTATAAGATCACCCCTAAGTCTCTTAAGCTACAAGAAAAAAAGTCCCAGTCTATTCACTTTCTCTTTTATAACTCAAACCATCAAATATCCTAGTAAATCTTTTCTGCACTCTCTAGTTTTAACAATGTCTTTTCTATAATAGGATGACCGGAATTGTACACTATATTCCAAGCGTGATCTTGCTAATGTCTTGTACAACTTCAAAAAGACATCCCAGCTCTTGCATTTCATGTTTTGACATGGAGATGCCAGCATTCGACTGGGGTAAGCACAGTAAGAAGTCTCTCAACACCAGATTAAAGTCCGGCAAGTTTATTTGGCAGCACTAGCTTTTGGAGCCTCAGGCTCCTTCATCAGGTCAGCGAGGATTAGTTCTCGCTCATCTGATGAAGGAGCCTCAGACTCCTAAAGCTAATGCTGCCAAATAAACTAGTTGGACTTTAACCTGGTGTTGAGACTTCTTACTGTTCCATGTTCTGACCAGTGAAACCAAACATACTGAATGCCTTTTTCACCACTCTCTTCACCTGTAACCCCGCATTCAAGGAGCTACGAACCTGTATTTCTAGATCTTTGTTTTATAACTCTCGCCAATGTTCTACTATTAACTGAGTAGGTCCTGGATTTGATCTACCAAAATGCATCATCTCCCATTTATCTGAATTAAACTCCATCTATTATTTATCGGCCCAATGGCCTAATTGATCAGAATCCCGTTGTAATCCCAGAAAGGTCTGAAGGTGGATAAATCACCTTGATTGGATGGAACATAGCACAGGGTTCTATAAAAGTTAGCTGAGGAAATTGTGAAGGCATTGGTGGTGATCTTTCAGTAGTCTTTGAGGCAGGGCAGGTCCCAGAGGACTGGAAAATAGGCTAATGTAGGGAGGGAGGCAGCAGATGGGAAATTATAGGCTGTTTAGCTTGCCTTCGGTCATTGGCAAGATTTTAGTGTCCATTATTAAAGATGAGATTGCGGAGTACTTGGAAGTGCATGATAAAATAGGACTGAGTAAGCATGGCTTCATCAATGGGAAGCTGTGTCTGACAAATCTATTAGAATTCTTTAAAGAGGTAACAAGGAAGTTAAATAAAGGAGAACTAGTGGACGTGATTTATTTAGATTTTCAGAAAGCCTTTGACAAGGTGCAGTAGAGGAGACTGTTAATTAAGTGAAGAGCCCATGGTGTTAAGGGTAAGATCTTGATATGGATAGAAGATTGGCTGACTGCCAGAAGGCAAGAGTGATGATAAAAAAGTCATTTTATTAGATGGCATCTGGTGACTAATAGCATGCGTCATGGGTCAGTGCTGTGACCACAACTTTTCACACTTTGCATTAATGGTTTGGAACAATGTTTTGAAGGCACTGTTGCTAAATTTGTAGATGATACAAAGATATGTCGAGGGACAGGTAGTATTGAGGAAGTGGGGGGGGTGCTGCAGAAAGACTTGGATAGGTTAGGAGTATGGGCAAAGAAGTGGCATATGGAATAAAATGTGGAAAACTGTGAGGTGATGCACTTTGGAAGGAGGAATGGATGCTTAGACTATTTTCTACGTGGGGAATGCTTAGGAAATCAAGCATAAAAGGATTTAAGAGTCCTTGTTAAAGATTCTTTTAAGGTTAACATGCAGATTCAGTCAGCAGTTAGGAAGGCAAATGCAATGCTAGCATTCAAGTCAAGAGGGCTAGAATGCCAGAGTAAGGATGTACATCTGAGACTATATAAAGCTCTGATCGTACTCCATTTGGAGTATTATGAGCATTTTGGGTTTCATATCTAAGGAAGGATGAGCTGGCCTTGGAAAGAGTCCAGAGGGGGTTTACAAGAATGATTCCTGAAATGAAGATCTTGTTGTATGAGGAATGGTTGAAGACTCTGGGGTCTGTACTTGTTGGAGTTTAGAAGGATGAGGGAAGTTTAACTGAAAGTTACAGGATATTGTGAGGCCTGGATGTAGATTGGATGTGAAGAGAATGTTTCCATTACTAAAAAAAACTAGAACCAGATTAAAGGGACAATCCTTTAAAACAGTGATGAGGAGGAACTTCTTCAGCCAGAGAATGGTGAATCTTTCGATCTGTTTGCTACAGAAGGCTATGGAGACCAGGTCTTTAAGAGAAAGATGATAAATTCTTGATTAAAAGGGAATCAGGAGAATAAGGATGAGAAAAATATCAGCCGTGATTGAATGGCAGAGCAGACTTGATGGGTCAAATGATCTAATTCTGCTCCTATGTCTTATGATCTTACACCTTCTTCAGTGTCACTATGCCACCACTGTTAGTATCATCAGCAAACTTATTAACCGTGCATCTTAAATTTTCATCCAAATCATTAATATAACTATCAAATAACAGTGGACCCAGCACCAATCCTTGAGGCATACCACTGGTCTCATACAAACAGGCCTCCAGTTTGAAAAACATCCCTCTACAACCTGTCTTCTGTTGTCAAGTCCATTTGTATCCAATTGGCTACTTCATCCTGGATCCTGTGAGATTTAACAGTATGCAACAACCTATTGGTTTGTCCAGATTGTCTCTTTAGTCTGAGGATGTACCCTCTAGTTCTAGTTTTTCTTAGTAATGGAAACATTCTCTTCACATCCAATCTATATCCAGGCTGTATGCAACAACCTATCATGCAGTACCTTGTCAAAGGCTTTGCTAAAGTCCATGTGGACAACATAAACTGCACTGCCCTCATCTACCTTCTTGGTTAACCCTTCAAAAAACTCAAATTCATGACGCTTAATTTTCCATTCACAAAGCCATGCTGCCTATCCCTGATCAGTCCTTGCCTCTCTAACTGGCTGTAGATCCTTTCTCTCAATACTTTCTGACGACTTACCACCAACAGATATGAGGCTCAATGGTCTGTAATTCCCAGGCTCTTCCCTGCAGCTCTTCTTAAAGGCAGAACATTTGCTACCCTTCAGTCGTCAGGCTTGTCACCTATAGCTGTCAACGATTCAAATATCTCTGCTAGGGAACCCACAATTTCCTCCCTAACCACCTACAACATCCTAGGATACACTTAATTAGATGCTGGGGATTTATCTACCTTGATGCACTTTAAGATTTCCAGCACCTCCTTCTCTGTTATATGTACACGCCTCAAGACCTCAATATTTATTTCTCCAAGTTGTCTAACATCCATGTCTTTTTCAACAGCAAATACCGATGAGAAATATTCATTTAGGATCTCGCCCATCTTTTGTGGATTCACACAGATTACCATGTTGATCCTTAAAAGGCCTGACTCTCTTCCTAGTTACTCTTTTGTCCTTTGTGTTTATAGAACCTCTTTGGATTCTCCTTTGCCTTATCTGCCAAAGCAATCTTATGCCCCCTTTTTTGCCCTCCTGATTTCTTCCTTAACTCTACTCCAACAGCCTCTAAACTTGTCAAGGGATCCACTTGATCCCAGCTACCAATGCACATCATATGTCTCCTTCTTGACCAGGGCTTCAATATTCTGAGTTATCCAGGATTCCCTATTTCTACCAGCCTTTACCTTGAACCCTGGTTAGCGCACCTTTGAAAGCATGCCACTTATCAATCATCCTTTTGCCTTCCCACAGCATCCCCCAATTAACTTTTGAAAATTCCTGCTTGATACCATCAGAATTGGCCCAATTTAGAATTTTAACTTTTGGGCCAGACCTATCATTCTCCTTAGCTATCTTAAAACCAATAGAATTATGGTCATTGGTCCTAAAGTGCTCCCTCTCTAGCACTTATGTCACCTGCCCCTCTTCTGTTTCCAAGAGGTCAAGTTTTGTCCCCTGTCTTGTTGCGAATGCTTCAGCCTAATCTTTTGCACTGATCTTCAAAATTGGGTTAAGGCCAATTTTGATGGTATTAGACAAGAAAGTTGATTGGGGGAGTCTGTTGGCAGGCAAAGGAATGGCTAGTAAATGGGAGGCTTTCAAAAGTGTGTTAACCAGAATGCAGGGCAAGCACGTTCCTTTTAGAGTGAAGGGTAAGGCTGCTAGCAGTTGAGAACCCTGGATGACTCAGGGTATTGAGATCCTGGACAAGAAGAAGAAAGAGGCATATGACATGCAAAGGCATCTGGGATCGATGGAACCCCTTGAAAAGTATAGGGGATGTAGGAGTAGAGTTAACAGAGAAATCAGGAGGGCAAAAAGGAGACACGAGATTGTTTTGGAAAATAGGGCAAAGGAGAATCCAAAGAGCTTCTACAAATACATAAAAGGCAAAAGAGTAACAGGGAGAGAGTAGGGCCTCTTAAGGATCAACAAGGTCATCTATATGCAGATCACAAGAGTTTGGTGAGATCCTAAATGAATATTTCTCATCAGTATTTACTGTTGAGAAAAGCATGGATGTTAGGTAACTTGGGGAAATAAATAGTGATGTCTTGAGGAATGTACATATTACAGAGAAGGAAGTGCTGGAAGTCTTAAAGCACATCAAGATAAATAGATCCCCTGGACCTGAAGAAGCGCATCCTAGGACATTGTGGAAGGCTAGGGAGGAAATTGCCAAATCATCGATAGTCGCAGATGAGGTATCTGAAGATTGGCAGATGTTGTGCCTTTGGTTAAAAAGGGCTGCAGATAAAAGCCTGAGAATTACAAGCCAGTGAGCCTCTCATCTGTGATGGGTAAATTGTTGGAATATATTTTGAGAGACAGGATTCACAGGCATTTAGAGGTAGATGCAAGTACTGATTTGGGACAGTTAGCATGGTTTTGAGTGTGGAAAGTCATGTCTCACAAATTAGATTTTTTTGAAGAGGTAATCAAGAAGATAGATGAGGGCAGTGCAATTGACAATGTCTGTATGGACTTTAGCAAGGCCTTTGACAAGGTACCACGTGATAGGTTGTTGCATAAAGTTAAATCTCACAAAATCCAGGGTAGCTAAATGAATACAAAATTGGATTCTTGACAGAAGCCTGAGATTGGGTTGTAGAGAGTTGTTTTTCCAAACTGGAGGCTTGTGACCAGTGTTGTGCCTTAGGGATCAGTGCTTGGCCACTGTTATTTGTCATTTTACATTAATGATTTGGATGAGAATATTGATGGCATGGTTAATAAGTTTGCAGATGACACCAAGATTGGTGGCATGGTGGACAATGGCGAAGGTTATTTCTCCAATTGCAGCAGGATCTTGATCAATTGGGCCAATGGCCGATGGAGTTTAATTTTAGCTGACAACTGGAAGATGGAGGGGTGGCACGGTAGCACAGTGGGTAGCACAGTGGTTAGCACTGCTGCTTCACAGCTCCAATTCCCAACTCCGGTCACTGTCTGTGTGGTGTTTGCACATTCTTCTTGTGTCTGTGTGGGTTTCCTCCCAGTGCTCCAGTTTCCTCCCACAGTCCAAAGATGTGCAGGTTAGGTTGATTGGCATACTAAAAAAAAATTGCCCCTTAGTATTCTCGGATGCTTAGGTTAGAGGGATTAATGGATAAAATATGTAGGGATATGGGGGTAGGGCCTGGGTGGGATTGTGGTTGATGCAGACTCAATGGGTGGAAGGGCCTATTTTCTGCACTGTGGGGTTCTATAATGTATGATGATGATTATACAAGTGTAAGGTAATATATTTTGGTAGATTGAACCAGGCCTGGCAGAACTTACGCAGTTAATGGTAGGGCGTTGGTGAGAGTTACAGAACAAAGAGATCTAGGGGTACGTGTTCGTAGCTCCTTGAAAGTGGAGTCAGAGTGGACAGAGTGATGAAGAAAGCATTCCACATGCTTGGTTTCATCAGCCAGAACATTGAATACGGGAGTTGGAATGTCTTGTTGAAGTTGTACAAGACATTGGTAAAGCCACACTTGGAATGTTGTGTGCAATTCTGTTCACCCTATTATAGAAAAGATTTACTAGAATGCTACTGCAATTTGATTAGTTAAATTATAAGGAAAGGCTGGATAAACTGGGACTCTTTTCTCTGGAGTGTAGGAGGCTGAGGGGTGATCTTAGAGGTCACCCTCTAAAGTAATGAGGGGCATAGATCAGCTAGATAGTCAATATCTTTTCCCAAAGGTAGGGAAGTCTAAAATTAAGGGGCTTAGGTTTAAGGTGAGAGGGGAGAGACACAAAAGTGTTCAGAGGGGCTTTTTTTTTTTAAAAAGAGTTTGGTGAGTGTCTAGAACAAGCTGCCAAAGGTAATAGTAGAGGTGAATACAGTTTTGTCTTTTAAAAAGCATTTAGATACTTACGTGGTATGATGGATATAGAGGGATGTGGGCAGTTGGGATTAGCTTGGGGGTTTTAAAAAAAGGCAGCATAGACAAGTTGGGCTGAAGGGCCTGTTTTCATAGAGGCTATAAACCTCTATGACTCTAATCATCAGTTGGAAGTGCCAAGAGGATGATCCATTTCAGTCTCTCCAGAAATCCCTAGCATCAGAAATGCATTCTTCAGGCAATTTGATTCACTCCACATAATATCAAGAAACAGCTGAAGACACGATACTGCAAAGGCTAATGGGCTCTGTCACTATTCTGGCAATAGACCTGAAGATTTGTGCTCCAGAACTTGCCGTGCGCCCTGAGCCAAATGCTTCCAGTATAGCTACAGCAGATATCATCCTGGCAATGTGGAAAATTGCCCAAGTATGTCCTATACACAAAAAAAAAAGGACAGTTCCAACTCAGCCAATCATTACCCCATCAATCTACTCTCGATCATCAGCAGGGTGATGGAAGGCAGCAGCACTCTCAGCTGCTTATAATCTGCTTGTGGGCTCTCGAGTTCAGCCAGGGTCAGTCAACATCTGACCTTATTGCAGCTTTGGTTCAGACATAGATAAAAGAATTCAATACCAGAGGTGAGGTGAGGGTGACTGCCCTTGCCATCAAGGCAGCACTTAACATAAGAACTAGGAGCAGGAGTAAGCTGCCTGGCCCCTCGAGCCTCCTCCACCATTCAAAGATCATTGCTAATCTTTCCATGGACTCGGCTCCACTTACCCACCCACTCGCTATAGACTTAATTCCTTTACTGTTAAAAAATTTGTCCTTGCCTTAAAAACAACTAATGAGGAAGCCTCAACTGCTTCAATGGGCAGGGAATTCCACAGATTCACAACCCTTTTGTGTGAAGAAGTTCTTCCTCAACTCCGTCCTAGATCTGTTCTCCCTTATTTTGAGGCAATGCCCCCTAGTTCTAGTCTCACCTGCCAGTGGAAACAATTTCCCTGCTTCCATCTTATCTATTCCTTTCATAATCTTATGTTTCTATAAGATCTCTCCTCATTCTTCCAAATTTCAATGAGTGTAGCCTCAGTACTCAGTCTCTTTTCATAACCTGACCCCTCTCAACTCCAGAATCAACCTAGTGAATCTTTGTGCACCCCTTCAGTGCCAGTATATCCTTTTCTTAAGTAAGGAGACCAAAACTATACACAGTACTCCAGGTGTGGCCTCACCAGCACCTTATACAGCTGCATCATAACCTCATTGTTTTTAAACTCCATCCCTCTAACAATAAAGAACAAAATTCCATTTGCATTCTTTACAAACTGCTGCACTACAAACCAACTCCTTGTGATTCATATACAAGGACAGCCAAGTTCCCCGCACAGCAGTACACTGCAATTTTGTTACCATTTGAATGGCGGTCCATTTTGCTGTAATTCCTACCAAAATGGATGATCTCACATTTACCAGCAATGTACTCCATCTGCCAGACCTTTGTCCACTCAACTATCTACATTCTTTTGCAGACTTTCAGCATCTCTGCACACTTTGCTCTGCCACTCATTTTAGTGTTATTTATGAATTTTGACATACTATACTTGGTCCCCAATTTCAAGTCATCTATGTAAATCATAAACAGTTGTGGTCTCAACAATGATTCCTGGGCACACCACTAGCCACTGATCGCTAACCAAAAAAACCATTTACCCCTCCACTCTTTGCTTTCTGTTAGTTAACCAAAACTCTCCATGCAATACATTACCTGTAATTCCATGCACCTTTATCTTATGCAGCAGCCTTTGGTGTGGCATCTTATCAAATGCCCTCTGAGAATCCAGATACACCATATCCACAGGTTTCTCCATTGTCCACTGCACATGTAATGTTGTCAAGGAATTCTACCAAATTAGTCAAACATGACCTATCTTCCATGAACCCATGCTACATCTTATTAATGGGACAATTTGTATCCAGATAGCTTGCTATTTCTTCCTTGATAGATTCAAGCATTTTCTGAACTACAGAAGTTAAACTAACTGACCTATGGTTACCCTTCTTTTGTCTACCTCCTTTTTTAAATATGGTGTCACATTTGCTGTTTTCCAATTGTTGGAACCACTCCAGAGTCTAGCAAATTTCAGTAAATTACCAGTAGTGTATTTGCTATTTCCCCCACCATCTTTTTTAGAACTGGGATGCATTCCATCAGGGCCAGGAGGTTTGTCTACCTTTAGCCCCATTAGCTTGTCAAACGCTTTCACTTCTTTTGTGGTTCTCACTTGCCATTGCCTTCATATCATCAATACACTTGACCGTGTATGGCATCAAGGAGCCTTATCAAAACTGGAATCAATGGAATTGGCGGTGGGGGGGGTGGAAACAGGATTCTTGGCTGGATGATATCAGACCTGACAAATAGGAAAATTGTTGACTTCCAATCATTAGAATCATCTCAGCTCTAAGACATCACAGCTGGATTTCCTCAGGGTAGAGCCCTAAACCCAGACATTATCAACTGTTTGAAATGATGTTCCTTTCATCGTAAGGTCAGAAGTAGGGATGTTCATTGATGTGCTGTTCAGTGACATTTGTGTCTACTCATTCTGAAGTAGTCCACGTCCAAATGCAGCAAGATTTAGACAATAACCAGGCTTGGCATGAACAGTGGCAAGTGACATTCACACCAAACAAGTGTCAGGCAATGGCTACCTCCAACAAGAGTGGATCTAACCATTGCCCCATGACATTTAATAACATTACCATTGCTGGATCCCCTACTATCAATATTATGTCATTACCATTGATCAGAAACTGAACAGGTCTAGCCATATAATTAATGTAGCTACCAGAACAGGTCAAAGACCAGGAATCCTGTGGCAAGTAGCTAATTCCCCAAAGCCAGTCCACCATCTATAAATTGTATATCAGAAGTATAATGGAATACTCTCCACTTGTCTGAATGAGTGCTGCTCCAATAACACTCAAGAAATTCAATATCAATGGTTAGCACTGCTGCCTCTTGAACGTGAGGGATCAGAGTTTCATTGTGGCGTTGGATAACTGTTTATGTGTAGCTTGCATAGGTGGAATTTTCTCCCAGTATCTGCATGAATTTACTCTGGGTGCTCTGGTTTCCTCCCACAGTCCAAAGATGTGCAGGTTAGGTGGATTGACCTCTTGGTATCCCAAGATGTATATGTTAGTG
Organism: Sphyrna mokarran; assembly: GCA_024679065.1. NCBI lineage: Eukaryota > Metazoa > Chordata > Chondrichthyes > Carcharhiniformes > Carcharhinidae > Sphyrna > Sphyrna mokarran. The sequence continues at coordinate 100,792,820 of JAGIQG010000001.1, read as the reverse complement.
GGATCCATGACAGGGTGGCCCTGGGTAAGATGCTCTGTCAAAGAGTCAATGAGAATTCAGTGGGCTAAATGGCCCCCTTCTGCACTGGAGGGAATCTATGATCATCCAGGATAAAGCAGTCTGCTTGATTGCTACCCCTTCTAACATTCAATCCTTCCATGACTGCTGAATGGTGGATGCTGTGTGTACCATCTATGAGGTGTGCTGCAGGAGTTCACTAAAGTTTCTTAGGCAGCATCTTACAAACCCATGACCACCGCCATTTAGAAGGACAAGAGCAGCAGACACCTGGGAACACCACCATTTGGAAGTTCCTCTCTAAGTCAATCACCATCTTAATTTGGAAGTATATCACAGTTCCTTCACTGTCTCTGAATTAAAATTCTGGAACTTGGTCCCAAATAGCTGTGTGGGTATACCTACATTTCAGAGACTGTAGCAGTTCAAGAAGGCAGTTTACCACCACCTTCTCAGAGGGCATGAGGTGCTGGTCTAGTCAGCAAGGCTTGCATCTCATAAAGAAATAACAATAAAAAGATCATCAAAGGAATCCAGGGCAGAGGAGTGACCCAAATCCCAAAGATTTTCACCCTTGTTTTGGCATGATGAAGGCAGCAGGATGGAACTGCTCATACCATTCCCAAGGCACTCCTACTCCCTGGACCTTGAAAAAGAGGTTAGATTTTCTACAGCTTTGGGGTTGGAGATTCCTGTTCCCCTATGCTAATGCACACATTTTAGCAATCTCTTTTGTTTTATCATGCTGTGAATAACAAAAAGTTTCTATTCTCAATGCTATGTATCTGGGTTTTTTAAAATCTGAATTGTAGTAAATTTTACATGAAGAAAGTTAAATTTTTGTTTTGTAGTGTGCATTGTGTAAAAGATTCTTATCCTCTGGCGTTACTTAAAGCTTGGGACAAGTATCATCGAACCAAGATATCTGAAAATGACCGGCCAGGTGCGAATCACAATAGCTTTTTTGCTGTTACAAATATTTCTGTTGAAAACAAACATTTTCTGGCACAATTAAGAAAATTTGAAATGTATTTTCCAAAATTTGGGACTGCCTTTGAAGTTTGAAGTTTACTTGCAGCAAGGAAGTGATAATCAAATTGGGTCAGGAAAATTCTGATTTCTTGCATGCCATTTATGAAAGCGTAGTAAAATGCAGAACAAGCAAAGGTTACTCTATCATACCAACTGTTTCCGAAGTACAAGATCCAAAGTGTTTCTATCTTAGCACACGACTGATTGGAATTTCTCAAAGGAAGGAATCAGTTTCCTTTTTCAACATTACCATAATACAAAAGATTGATCAGAATCATTTGGGGAGAAATTGGTCCTTTCCAAAAAAAATGCAGAGCAGGGGCCAGATGCCCCAATTTCATGGTACTGTTTCTGTCAAAAACATCTGAAATATTGATGTCCCTCTGCAGGCTGTTTAATAAGGGGACCAGGTTCTGTTTAACTGAGGGTCAGACATTTGTGTTAGCACCTGTCTTAGTAATTCTGAGAACTGCAGGCAGCAGGTTTGGGTTAGGATATTTTGTTGTGGATTCGACCAAGTTACTGCTCATCAAAAGGTAAATATTTTTTATCTTGATTTAAGAGTGCTCCTTTTTCTGAGGGCTAATGCTACTCCAGAATCAGCCCACCTCCCCAAGATGTTAGCTGAGGGCTGTTGCTTGCATGATAGACAACTCATAAGATCTTATAACAGACAAACTGGCTTTTGAGGTGTGACAGATGAGTATCTTATTTAAATGTATCGAATGAAACCTGAGGCCCAATTTTAAGTGAGCCTTTGGTCTATTGGTAGAACGCTTGCTTTCAGCACAATATTTTTTGCCACAAAATTGGGCTCTAACCAATTCTTAACAAAAATATCTCAACATCCACTAAAATTGGGCTAACATTTTAAAATCCGTTTCTTTTCAAAATTTCATTGAACTGCTTGCTACTTTTTTGAATACCTAGCACTCATTTCTCTCAAAACTTTATAAACTGAACCTAATTGTCTTATTGGCTTCTCTAATGCTTTCCTTTTAATTATTATGTGCTGTTTTCTATAAATTCAGAAATCAGCTCTTTCACAATATCCTCTTGAAAATACTGATGCAAATACTTGAATGCATATCACCGAATCTCTCAATGCAGAAGAGGCTGTTTGGCCCATAGAGTTTGCACCAATACATGAGAAATACCTGACCTTATTTATTTAATCCCATTTACTAGCACTTGGTCCATAACTTCAAGTGTTATGATGTGCCAAGTGCTCATTCGAGTATTCTTTAAAGGGTGTGAGGCAACCATCTTCCCAGATAGTATATTCTGGACTATCACCACCCTCTGGGTAAATTGCTTGTTCTCACATCCCTCCCCCTGCCCCTTACTTTGAGTTTATGTCCCCTCACTATTAACCCTTCAACTATTGAGAACAGCTGCTCCTTATCCACCCACATATCAATGTGCTGTGTCACCAATGTTTTGATGGGGTAGGTTTCCCTCTGCATTTTTACTCTTGTTGCTATTGGGCAAAAAAGCAGATATAATTGTTTTCAAAAAAATTGTGTTGTAGCTTGAAGTAATTACCATATTTTCTTTGTAGGTTTATTATCATTTGTTTTGCTACCCTCAACGTTCTTGTTATCTGTCCCAAAGAGAACATTTAAAAGTATTTGTGACAAGTTAAATAGCTTTGAGAAAAATCATTGCTGTAGAAACGCCTTTTTTAAAGATCAGAGTAGTATGAATTAAGAATTATTGGAGACGTAAGTAATGTTAAGTCATGCTTCAGTAATTTCAAGTTATTTGTTATTACGAAATAATCTATATTAAATTGCTACTTAAATACAGAACTGGTGATTGATTATAGTTGCATTACATGTTAAAGGTTAATTGTTTTGTTAAATCCCCCTGCCTGATTATTGACATTTGAATGGCATCCAGGTAAAAAATATTTTCTCTTTACTAGATGAATCACACAATGAGCAACTCTACATCATCTTTGAATTTGACTATGGTGGTTGTGATCTAGAAAGCATGAGTACAAAGGTAATGCTTTTAATTGTTTTCTATAGATTACATTAATTATCTTTCTAACAAATGTATTAAATCAAACTGTTTCTGCAGATACCTTCCCTTGAAGTAGCAAGAAGTATACTACAGCAAGTGACTGCATCCTTGGCTGTGGCTGAATATGCTTTAAATTTTGAACACAGGTAGGTAGGGAAAGCCAAATCTTATAATATTCTTTGCATAAACAGAAGCATTTAATGTTTTTTGAGCTTTACTAGACCACCAAATGTCTGTGCTTTAAAACTGAGGAAGGTTTAGTCACGTGTAACGAAACAAAATAAGAAGCCACCAGTGAATATTGAGCTTGCCATTTTCAGAAATCTGTTCAATATTTAAGGGACTCCTTTTCTGAGAAAAGGTTTGCTTCAGAATCTTGACCTGAGTGGTCAATCATTTTAGGACTGAGATAAGGAGATATTTCTTCAATCAAAGGATTGTGAATCTTTCAAATTTTCTCCCCTAAAGGGTTATGGATGCTCCATCACTGAACATATTTAAGGTTGAGATGGACAAATCTTTGGTCTCTTGTATGAAGGAATATGTAGAGTAGATGAAATTACTCCATATTCTCATCCACTCCCCGTTCGCATATAGAATGAGATATTGAAGATCAGTTATGATGGTATTGAATGGCAGAGAAGATTCAACATGTCTTGTGGTTCTCTCCTGTTCTCGTGGAAAAATTATCCCCAAGCGAGGAGACATTCATGTTTAACTGGCATAAGCTCCTTCGATTGTTCAAGCCATATTTTTGTGACATTAGAGTCCTGTTAGTTTATGTATTTGAGCTGTCACTTCAAGAAAAAAAAATCGTGAAATATGGGCAGCCATTTTGTTCATTGCCCATAAAACCACAAACACAAAGCAGCTGATGTCTGAAGTGTTGTGAAATGTTACTTCCATTGATAAATCAGCAGATTGAATGGAAGTTCATTTCTCTCCAAGTTGTGATCATTTCATAAGTATTATGCATTGCATTAAACTTTATGTTCCTTGCATCGTTACCAAATATCATTACTAGGAACTGCATTCCATTTAATGGCCAGCATAGTGGTTAGTGACTATCTGTGTGCTGTTTGCATGTTCTCCCCATGTCTGTGGGTCTTTTCTCCCAGTACTCCAGTTTCCTCCCACACTTCAAAGTTATGTTGATTAGCCATGCTAAATTGCCCCTGAGAGTGAGAGGAACTAGCAGAGTAAATATGTGGAGTTGCAGCAATAAGGTTAGGTGGGATTTTTAATGTTAGAGGCTGGATGGACCAAATGGCTTCCTTCTGCATGGTACGGATTCTATGAAAATAAACATTGTTTTGTTTGTCTTGAATTTGGTAACAATATGAAATTGTAGGTGTTAGAAATCATAGAATCTCTACCGTGCTGAAGATTATTCAGCCCATTGAACCTGTACTGATAACAATCCCACCCAGGCCCTTATCCCCTTAACCCCAAGTATTTAACATAGAACATAGAACAATACAGCACAGAACAGGCCCTTCGGCCTTCGATGTTGTGCCGACCGAAATAAAAAGCAATGCCCCTCCAAACTAAACCATTCCCTTCTCTTCCATATACTTATCAACTAACCTCTTAAACGCCACCAAACTTGGCGCATCTACAACAGCTGCAGGCAGGGCATTCCACTCCCTAATCACTCTTTGAGTAAAGAACCTACCTCTGATATCCGTCCTATAACTCATACCCCTTAATTTAAAGCTGTGTCCCCTCGTGCTAGCTTTCTCCATCCTAGGAAAAAGGCTATCACTGTCCACCCTATCTAAACCTCTAATCATCTTATATGCTTCAATAAGATCCCCTCTTAGCCGCCTCCTTTCTAACGAAAACAACCTCAAATCCTTCAACCTCTCTTCATAAGACCTGCCCTCCATACCAGGCAACATCCTGGTAAACCTCCTCTGTACCCTCTCCAATGCCTCCACATCTTTCTTATAATGTGGCGACCAGAACTGCACACAATACTCCAAGTGCGGCCGCACTAGAGTTTTGTACAGTTGCAACATGATGCTGCGGCTCCTAAATTCAATCCCCCTACCAATAAAAGCTAAGACTCCATATGCCTTCTTAACAACTTTATCCACTTGACTGCCTACTTTCAGGGATCTATTGACACATACACCAAGATCCTTCTGTTCCTCAACACTATTAAGAGCCCTACCATTAGCCCTATACTCTACACATTTATTGTTCCTGCCAAAGTGCATTACCTCACACTTTTCCACATTAAACTCCATTTGCCACCTCTCGGCCCAGCTCTGCAACTTGTCCAAGTCACTCTGTAAACTAAAACACCCCTCTTCACTATCTACCACTCCACCAACTTTAGTATCATCTGCAAATTTACTGATCCATCCCTCAATACCCTCATCCAGATCATTTATAAAAATTACAAACAGATAAATAGGATAAATTACAATTTATCCTATTAATATCCCTGACACCAAGGGGTAATTTTGCATGGCCAATCCACCTAGCTCTCTCATTTTTGTGACACTTGGAGGAAACCAAAACAACCTGAGGAAATCCACACAGACACTGGGAGAATGTGCAAACTCCACAGTCGCACATGACTGGAATTGAACTTGCGTTTTTGGTGCTGTGAGGCAGCAGTGCTAACCGCTGTGCCTCCATGCTGCCCTGTACAGCTGCATTTCTGCCATAATAGCCTAGTCCAATCGCAAAAACACTCTTGCATATCATTTGTTATTATTGATTTTTACTCTCCGTAGCTAAGCTGGTCACCAATTGTGATTTTTGGGTATGTGGCTATTATATTAGTGTACATATAGAAACTATAGAAGGGCTTCTATTCCATTGATTTTTATTATCCTGTGAATTGAGTTACATGAAGAATAAACCACATGCAAAGTAAGCGAATGAATAAAACTGAAAATGGGTAGTTAATTCTATTGCAAGAACAGTTCATCTTGAAAATGATGCTTGTTTTTCAGTTTAGTTTTATTTTGTCATGGTGATTTTTCTAAAGCAACTGAATTTTTGGTCAGCAAATTCCATTGATTGAGAGGGTGGAAAAGTGATGGGACAAGTCTTTTCATCTGCCACTATTCCCAGCCATTTAAGTTCCAAATCTTAGGACAAAATTTTCAATGCTCAAGTGTAATGGACCTCCACCTGTGGAAGCGATGCCCCAGTGAGATGAAAAGTTGTTGCCTAAAGAAAAGTAGTGGAGACTTTTTTGTTTTTATTTTTGCTTTGTTGAGTTGAACTACATGTGATTCTGTGCTAATTCCTGACATAACAATAAATGTGACTGACAAAGGTGGGGTCCAAAAGCACCTACCATTTTAGATTACACATTGTGGAAGTTGGATATAGAACCGTAGGACATTACAGCACAGAAACAGGCCTTTTGGCCTTCTTGGCTGTGCTGAACTATTTTTCTATCTACTCTCACTGACCTGCACCTGGACCATATCCCTCCACACACCTCTCATCCATGTACCTGCCCAAGTTTTTCTTAAATGTTAAAAGTGAGCCCACATTTACCACTTCATCTGGCAGTTCATTCCACACTCCCACCATTCTGTGTAAAGAAGCCCCCCTCAATATTCCCTTTAAACTTTTCTCTTTTCACCCTTAACACACATCATCTAGTTTTTTTTCCTCCCCTAGCCTCAATGGAAAAAGTGTGCTTGTATTCACTCTATCTGTACCCATCATAATTTTATACACCTCTATCAAATCCCGCCTCATTCTTCTAGGCTCTGGGAATGAAGTCCTAACCTATTCAACCTTTCTCTGTAACTCAACCTTTCAAGTCCCAGCAACATTCTTGTAAACCTTCGCTGCGCTCTTTCCACTTTATTAATATCCTTCCTGTAATTAGGTGATCATAACTGCACACAATACTCTAAATTCAGCCTCACCGATGTCTTATACAACCTCTCCATAACATTCCAATTCTTATATTCAATACTTTGATTTATAAAGGCCAATGTACCAAAAGCATTCTTTATGACCCTATTTGCCTGTGATGCTACTTTTAGGGAATTCCTAAATCCCTCTTCTACTGCACTCTTATTGTCCTATTATTTACCTGCCATTTTTCAGCCCATTTTTCTAGCTGGTCCAAATCCCTCTACAAGCTTTGAAAATCTTCCTCCCTGTCCTCTACACCTCCAATCTTTGTATCATCAGCAAATTTACTGATCCAATTTACTACATTATCATCCAGATCATTGTTGTTTGTCATCTATATCAATGGACTCCAGCACTGATTCCTGTGACTCATCACTAGTCACAGGCCTCCACTCAGAGAACCAATCCTTCATTACCACTTTCTGGCTTCTTCCATTGAATCAATATCTAATCCAATTTACTACTTCTCCATGTATATCTAGTTACTGAACCTTCCTAATTAACTTCCCGTGCGGATCTTGTCAAAGGCTTTACTGAAGTCCATATAGATAATATCCACTCCTTCCTTTTGTCTGCTTTCCTAGTAATCTCCTCAAAATTCTAATAGATTGGTTAAACATGACTTACCATGCTCAGAGCCAGTTGACTCTCCCTAATAAGTCCCTGTCTATCCAAATATCTGTAGATCCTACCTTTTAGTACTCCTTCCAATAATTTACCTACTACTTACTGGCCTATAATTTCCCAGATATTGTGGAGAAGTGACAAATTGTGAATTCTCTGTTGGAATCATGTAGAGAACTGCCCCCAGTCTTAAATGTTGGTTGATTCCTAAATATTTTGCGTTTTATAATCTGCCAGATTATTTTTTGATATTAATTGTGCATTTATCTGGGCCCTTGTTTGAATTCATTTGTAGAGACTTGCACTGGGGTAATGTTCTTATCAAGAAAACAGACGTCAAACAGGTTGAATACAAATTGAGTGGGAATATCTACAGCATTGACAGTCATGGATTTATAGCCAATATTATTGATTATACTCTATCAAGAATGGGAAGAGGTTGGTAATATTGTCAATCACTTTTATAAATCACTTTAATATTCCTGTTCCTTTGATCAATTGAGCCTTTTTTTCAGCTCAAACATTGTGGTACTGAATCTAATTAATATAGGAAAAATAAACATTGGGAATAACTTTATATTATAAGAGCAGGAGTAAGCCATTTTCCACTTAAGGCTTTGGTTAACGGAATCCCTTATCACTTCCGGTTAAGAGAAATCGATCAGCCTCCGATTGAACACTCTAAATTGATCCAGCATTAATTGCTGTTTGTGAAATGAAGTTTCAAATTTGTATTACCCTTTGATAATTTTGCTAATAAGTCCATTATATGATATCATATGTGCAAATATAAACCACGCTACTCTCATTAACACTTTGTTTCTTCATCAAATAATTCAATTAAGTTATTCAAATACAATATTCCTTCAACACCATGCTGATTTTTTTTTTTATTAGCCCATACTTTTCCGACTGCCAATTCATTTTGCCCCTGGTTATTGCCTCAAAAAAAAATCCTCACCTATAGTTGCCTGACATTTTCATCTTTTTTTAAGTAGGAATGTAACTATGCAATCTTCCAGTCCTTTATCATTGTTGAAAGATTATGAACAGAACCTCTATATACTATATTTTACTATGTTTTTCAATAGATCAGGATTTTGCAAAGGCCTTTACAGCTAATTAAGAACTTCTGAAGTGTAGTCATTGTTGTCCTGTAGGAAAGAAGAAAGCAAATTTCAACAGTCTCCATAAACAGCAGTAAAATCTGTTTTAGGGTTGATTAACTAACAAATGCCATTCAGTACAATGGACAAACTCCTCTACACCTCTTCAAATAGATCCTTGGATCTTTTAAAATCCCTGGCAGGATAGATAACCCATTGGATCTTTCTGATAAGATGGTAAACCAATCTCTGGTACAGTTGAAGTAACCTGAAGGATGTAGTGATGTATCACTCCTAGCTTTGCTAGGTTACGATTTGATCTGAGTACTTTATTTTAATCAGTGTATTGCAATTGCATATACAAATCTATTATTTCCCACCTTTAATGTGCTGAAATGGTTTGCTCTTCCCAGGTGATGTTGTACATTTTTGTGATCTTTCCTGTGAAGATAGTTTCTTTCATGGTCAAGGAGATTATCAATTTGATATATACAGAAATATGAAAAAGGAAAATCTGTGAGTAATTGAGAGTATTTAAGATTTTTTTCATAGCAAATGCAAATGATATGGATGTGTGCTATATGAACTGTGGCACTTGCAGAGAAAGCATTGATACGTTTAACATTTCTGGTATGGTAATCACATTTGTGAACTCTCCAGTGTTTGAAGATGGGGATAAGTTGAAAAGTCACTAGGTTTAAGTGGGCATAATAGATATCAAAGGATATGTTTATCCTGTTGCAGGCTGTTAGTTTGTGATTCCATTCTAAATTTCTTGGGCATGATTTTCCCGCCCCACTGTTATTTGACCAGTCAGCAGGAGGCCAGAAATAGGAATTGCAACATGGCAGATGTTCCTGGTTCTTTTTCTTCTGATGTAATCAACCTCATGCAGGGAGACAGTAAAGGCTGATTACGTCTGCAAAATCTAATTTATAAATCTTTAGTGAGTCCGGGACACAATAGCCTGGACTTGCTAATGTTTCCAATTCTGCTGTTCCCTTCCCCACCCTGATCTCCCACCAACAATGTCATCCAGAGGGGGTGGGGGGCGATGTCAGCGATTTGGGTTAGTGATGTTGGGGGTGGTGACATCAATTGGGGCAGGTGGGGTCACATGGCTTTGGGAGTTGGGATGACGTTGAGAGGAGGGCAGAACCAGGAGTGATGATGGTTTGGGGGGAGGGAGGTGTGCAGCGACATGACAACATCTTGGGGGTGGAGATAGCAACAACAACTTGGGCACGGAGGCAGCGTGGCAACGGTGGAGATAGAGAGATAATGTTGGGAGGCTCCAGAGGGGGGCAGCGATGTCAGAGGAAGAACAGTGACTTCGGTGATGGGGAAGTGTGGTGACATCTGAAAGGGGCAGGGTTGGCAATGGATGGGGTGGGGTGACATGGTAATGGTTGGGTTGGGAGCAGCAAGACGTCATAGAGGATGGTATACAGTGACGCTGGAGAGGCAAAACGCATTGGCGGCAGTGACGGCGGATATGCCAATGTTAGGAGTGGTGATGGTGTGGAAAGTGGTGATGTGGAGAGTGGGAATTCTTGGGGGCGGTGGCAACATTGAGAGCACAGTGAATGGCAATATTGGGTGTCAGCAATAATGATGCTTGGAGGGTAGTGAGGTCGAGGCTGGGGGGGGTAATGGACTAGGGTGGCGATGTCATTGTGGGCGATGAATGATGGGCCAGTGGGGTGACATGATGACATCTGGGGGTTCAGAATTGCGGTCAAATGCAGTGACTGCGAGGGGCAGCAGTGGTGGGAAGGGTGGGATGAAGGGATCAGGGCTGCCAATGTCATGGGATAGGTGTACTGAGATATCAGCATATGCGTAGTGGCTCCTTCAGCTGTCTGATGCCAGCTGTCCTCTCCAGCAGGATTAGGGTCCATCTCCCATTCCTCCTGCTTGTTGGGCACTTAATCTTTTGGGGAAAAATAATGTTCCTTGTGTCCGTTTGTGATTAAGAATTATTTAGGGATGAATGGGAAGTTGATGGTTTTGTCAGAAATTAGTATCAGTCTGGAATATTTCCTTTTTGATTCTCAGAAGTCCCAGTTTGGTGGTATAGTTTCCAATCAATTAGATCCAAGTATGACAATATTGCATTGTTAATAGATTTATTATTAAACTCTGTTTAAGAATAGTGTGTAAAGGGATACAGTACAAACATGAATTTTTCAAATGTACTGAAAATGCATCTTTGTTTTATATTGATGGATATGAAATTAATAATGTTATAATTGATATTGTTATGGTGCTTTGCTCTACAAACACATGAGATATTGATGTTACCAGTGGCAGACTAAGTAGTTATGGATGCTGTTACTAATGCAATATTAATATTGTCCAGTCTACACATGAAGCTACTTTGCAGTAAGATTTCTCATAGTTGAATCACATAGTTAAATGCAATTTAGGCTGATGGTACAAAATCAGTCTCTGAATTGGATGAACGTCTCTGCCACACCAGATCTGAATGATCAGTATCATAAAATTATTTCTGGATTATTATTCTAATGACCAATAAGTTGTTGAAAAGATATCAAATAAAGTAATCCTTGGCTCGTTTTTGTATCAACTAATCATTTCAGACACTATTGAAAATGTAGCTTTTAGGTCTGGTTTAAGTTGATCCACTGACATTTTTTTAGTATGAAATTTTTTATTAAACTATTATGGAATAATTATTGCAAGCTTTATATTTGAAGTTATCTGTTTATAGGAATCTGAGAGTTTTGAAGATTCACCTTGAAGGCACCCTTTAAAACTTGGGTTTCTCTTTTGTCTTCCTTTAAATGAAACTAATGAACACTTCCTCCTTTTGTTTCTCAGTAACAACTGGGCAAAGTACAATCCACACACAAATGTGTTATGGCTGCATTACTTGGCTGACAAAATGTTAAGCATGCAGTACAAGAAAAGAACCACCAGAGCTCACAAGACACTCGAAAAAAAATTTAAGGAATTCATCCGTGAATCTCTAGAATATCAATGTGCAGTAGATCTGCTATCATCGAGTCGACTCTTCCAAAACAGCTAAAATATTATGCCTTTATTTTCAGATTTGTAACTGAAGTCGCATAACTTTTGTGATTTTTAAATATTGTAAAATATCATGTAATGTATTGCTTAAATAAATTTGCAATGTAAAATGATTGTAGTGCAGTTACAGATTACATCTGGTATTTTGAATTGCCAGAGTGAAATTCCATCCCAACCTATTGCTTATCATGCAGAACAAGACTAAATAAGATATTTCAAACAGAGTTTACCATCAATTTTTAATTTCTTGTTTGGTGGCACATAGAGTACTATTAATAGCGCTGGAAATAATCTGTATGTCAATGGAACGCAAGATAAAACAAAATTACTTTGAACCATATTTTTGTGTATTTTCCTAACTTGAGTTGGGTCCTCTTCCGCTCAAGTCAGAAGATTGTGGTTTCAACATCCATATTCAAGTTGACACTCAAATGTGTCAGAACAGGCACCTGGACCCTCCACCAGTTGAGACACACAAATCTGTGGATATTACCTTGATTGTCAGAAAAGTCTCACTCAGTTGGTCACTGCATGGATATGTCTGAGTGCACTGGCATTTGGAGAGCTGGGGAAGAGACATCTGCAAAGCTAGAATCCAAGCCAGGCCTCTGAAATTGGCCTTCCAAATGATGTCAGCAAAAATGGAGAAAAGCAGGTGCATGCCCTTAGTGGAGTGGCATGCGAAATGGTGCTCACATGCATGCGCAGAGGTGTCCATGGGGAGAGTGATGGACGGCACAAGATCCTAATCTACCAGGTTCTGCTGGTGATGCACAGACCTCTGTCACCATAGTAGCCACAGGATAGCCTCTGTATAACTAAGTAGAACATAGACCATTACAGCGCAGTACAGGCCCTTCAGCCTTCGATGGTTCCATTGGTCGGCATAACAATCTTATGACCCTCTAACCTAAACTATTCCAATGTTATCTGTATGCCTATCCACTGACTGTTGAATGCCCTTAAACTTGGTGATTCCACAACTACTGCAGGCAGGGCATTCCATGCCCTTACTACCCACTGAGTAAAGAACCCACCTCTAACATCCATCCTATAACTACGACCCCTTAATTTAAAGCTATGTTCCCTCGTGTTAGCCATCTCATCTGAGGAAAAAGTTCTCACTATCCACCCTATGTTCACCTCTTAGCTGCCTTCTAATGAAAATAACCTCAAGTCCCTTAGCCTTTCCTCATTACGCCTACCCACCATACCAGGCAACACCCTGGTAAACCTCCTCTGCATCCTTTCCAGTACCTCCACATCTTTCTTACAATGTGACGACCAAAACTGTATGCAATACTGCGAGTGCGGCCGCATCACAGCTTTGTACAGTTGCAGCATGACGTCTCGGCTCTGAAATTCAATCCCTTACCAATAAAAACTAACACACTGTGTACAATCTTATCAACTTGAGTACCAACTTTCAGGGATCTATGCAAATGTACACCAAGATCTCTCTACACTACTAAGAGTCCTACCGTTAGCCCTATATTCTGTACACATATTACTCTTACCAAAATGAATCACCTCACACTTTTCCACATTAAACTCCATTTGCCACCTCTTGGCCTAGCTCTGTGACTTATCTATGTTCCTCTGCAAACTGTAACATGCATCCTCACTGTCTACAACTCCTCTGATTTTGGTGTCGTCAGCAAACTTACTAACCCATCCCTCTACTCCCTCATCCAGGTCATTTATAAAAATAACAAACAGCAGTGGCCCCAAAACAGATCCTTGAGCTACAGAGGATGTAGGGCACTTGAGCTCCCTCTAGTATTTCTCCCCCTCGAGGAGTGAGGCATGGACTTTCAGACACCGAAAGGGGATAGAGATGCTCTGGGCTCTCTGAAGATGCCTGACTCTTCCAAATCCCCTTGTGCTGTGATTGCTTCCACTTTGTCTTCTGTCCACTGCAGCTGGCCCACAGCAGGAGAGCCAAAATAGCTGGGGCCCTACACCCCTTGGATCTCCAGAAAATCTCCACCAAGATCATCCAAGGCAACAGGAGCAATGGGTCAGCAGCTTTCCTGTGGATGTCAGAGAAGGATAGGGAGAGAAAAACTAAGAAAATATGATATTACTTGCATGGGTGCGCTATTGTGTCATAGATATCAGACTTCTGTTATTTACTTGCACACCCCCAATCAGCCACACCCTGACCCCACCTTGTTATAACACCTGACCGTCCCCTGTCGTCTTTCAGCCCTCCCCCACCACCTTAAGAAACGCTCAAATCAAAGAGAACAAAAAAGAAGTACAGCACAGGAACAGGACCTTCGGCCATCCAAGTCTGTGCTGATCATGTTGTCATATCCAAACCAACCACTTGTACCCTTTTACATTCTGCTTTTTCATATGTCTGTCCAGATAAATCTTAAATGTTGCTAATGTGTTTTCCCCACCCACTTCACTTGGCAATATAGAGACTGCTTCCTTCCACGGAATCCCACACCTATTATTTCTGTGCATCCCTCCCCCAAATTTGTATCCACCAATATTTGGCATCCCTTAATGCACCTCAACCACCTGCATACTAGTTCCCATTATTCCCTTTGAAATCTGCCAACCCCTCTATGTGAGCCTCCATGCCTCTTCAGATTGACACAAGCTCCCTCTCTATTGCAATCAAACCCTCTTCCCACCCTCTTGCTCTGTTCCAGCTGACCCCGTTAAAAGTACTCCCAATCTTCCTTGCACCTGCCATAGTCCTGAACCTCACTTAGAGTACTACCTCAGATCATTGCTACACAACAGTATCTCTCAGCCTTCACCAGCAGCTGAAGGATCTGCTCACTGTGCAAAATGGTCCACTCTCTAGGCGAAGGTTCAACTCCTGAGAGAAAGCTCTGGGAGGTGAAGATCCAATTGCGGGATGAATTCATTGCACTGTGAACAGCTACATCCTGTATGCTGCTGTGGAGAGAGTCACATGAGTGATGCTCCAACCTATGCAGTGTTGCCCATGGATCTGGTTACTGAAGGAACCCATCTTGCTGTACATCTGTGAGCTGTCCAAAACTTCTTAAAGTTTAAGTCCCATGGTTTTTGGCCAAGATGTGTTATGGGCTGGTGTGTTTTCTTCGTGACACAACAGACAGTTAGGGGAGGGTGATTCTGGTTGGTCCTTTATCTGCATTCCATTAAGGAGGTGCAAATTAGTGTGCATTGGAAAATGCAACCTTTTGTTAGGGACCTTAGCAAAAGATCTTGCATTGACTGGAAACTGATTTTTGGATTACTATTAAACCTGGTTTTGGGCAAGGGAAAATTCCACCTTTAGCCTTAGAAAAGGTCAGCTGAAACAAAGCAGAAGGGTGGAAAGAAAGACTCATATTGTGTTACGTGTCAGGAAGGGGTTTGTGCTAATCTGAAGGGGGATGGGCAGTGTAGAGGTCTGAAGAAACATGAGAGCTGTAAAACTGGGAAGAGGGTTGACATGAAGAGATTGTTGGAGTTAATGGTGAATTTTGAAGGGAACAGTGGTAGGAAAGGAGTGTGAGATTGTGACCATGTTGCCTATGGTTTTTTCTGAATAACGATATTACAGTAGTCATTTAATATTTATGTTCACTCTTAATATGTGCAAATTGCTTGCTAGGTTGGCACATATTCCCTATCTCAGTTACTTTGAAACACTGGTGATGGAATTCTTAAATCTTTGCAATCCATGTGCGATACTGCTGGGTAAGAGTTGGAGGATTTTGACTGTAATTGTGAAGGCATAGTAAGTGACCAAGTCAGGTTGCTGTGTGATTTGGAGCTGATGATGCTTTCAAAGACTCGCAGCTCTTACTATCATATTTGGCTGAACATTGCATATATTAAAGCAGAGAACTTTTTTTTAAAAAAATGCCGTTAGTCAAACATGTGGAGTGAGGCTGGACAATGGCTTAAGCACTAACTTCTGAAATAACTGCTAAGCTTAAGGACCAACATCCTAATGTGAAGTAAATTGGGCTAAAGTTGTTAAATGTTGGGTTGGGATTTGGGACTTGCAAAACTGGATCGGATGCCGATGAAAACGACTGGCTCAATAATAGAATTCTCACCTCTGACTGTCTCAATTTAAGCTGCTACTACAGAGTCGTGCTTTGTGTGTAACACACTCAGAAGTATCATCCTTCAAAAGAGGCAAGTGAGGTAATGTTTGGTGGATGTAAAAGATCCCAGGGCACTATTGGGAGAAGTTTAATGGACTAGTCTTGACCTATTCATGCTGGCTAACATTTATTAATCAGCCAACACAAAACCAATCATTTGTTCATATATTTTATTCCAGTTTGTGGGTGCTTGCTTCATGCAAATTGGCTGCCTCCTTTCCTACATTACATCAGTGAATATATAATCTCATATTTTTGAAAGCTTTACTGCCTTTAGTTGGTTGGAAACCCATTCGTGAACATGATCCCTTTATTTGAATGGAGGGAATGTTTTGAACTGAAAGGCAACAGAAATTGGAAAGACAGGTTTGTTTAAATCATAGAAACCCTACTGTGCAGAAAGAGGCCATTTGGTCTATTGATCTGCACCAGCCTCAAAACTATCCAGGCCCTAGCCCCCACCCCCACCCCCCTCCCCATTCCTACATATTTACCCACTAACCCCTCTAACCTATGCAACCCAGAACACTAAGGAGCAATTTTTTAGCATGGTCAATTAGCCTAACCCACACATTTTTATACTATGGGAGGAAATTGGAGCACCTGGAGGAAAGCCATGCAGACACAGGGACAATGTGCAAACTCCACACAGACAGTGATCCAAGTTGGGAATTGAACCCAGGTCCTCAGAGCTGTGAAGCAAGTGCTAACTATTGTGCTGCCCAGTTTGATTGGAGAGATTTAGAATATGTGTGTTAAAAGTAAAAATAAATGATGATGCTAAAAATAATACCCATCTTTCTACTGTTTTATCTTCTGTCCCCTGATCCTGGCACTTGGATGCTCTGCTATCTCCCACAACAGTATGGTTGCAATTCAAAAATGTGTATGGAAATAGAAAAACAAATTTGTATTTTGAGCACTGAACAAGAAAGTGCCTTATAGGCTCACAAATTATACACAGACAATGCCTGTTTGGAATTTATATAAAGTATACATTAATTTCACAACATTTAATCATTTGAATTTATGCCCTGCTTCCAAGGACTAAATGATCTTTTATTGCAATTGCACTTGGTCAGTAAATGTGTGTATTTTGGTATAATTGTAGTTATGCAGCTTGTTCAAGATCTGTTTGGAATTAAGTTGTACACATCGTTTGTTTCTGGCATTTGTTACCATGTCTTAATTTTTTTTTGACATCAAAGAAAATGTTTATTTTTGGTAATAATTACAGTTGTCATTAAATTACATTTATAAAATGTACAAATAGCACCATGTTCCTTAGATGTAACACTATTGTGTTAACATAAAAAAAAATATCAAGGGGAGACTTATTCTTGTGCTGCCTGTTGGGATTAATACAACATTAGCTGTAGCTGATAAGTAGCCATCATTCAGCACAAAATCCTGGGTGGCATCCAAGGGACCTAGGAAATAATTACCTTGTGTTCTCAATTTTCTGGGCATTCAGCTCTGCCCTTAGGACCACTTTATATTCCTGAATACAGGAAAATGAATAGCTGTTATTTCCTTACACAAGGAAATGCTTCAGCCATATTTTTTTTCATGCAATCAGATTATCTTATTTTTAAAAGGACAAATTAAGCCCAAGCCAATATCCCTAAGTCCAGTATAACAGTATGATTTTAGATATAATATGCTCAATTCCACAGTGAATTTTAATGTTCAAATAAAAAAGATCATATTAAGTGGAGGTAAACAGCCCATTAGTGGTTGCCATTGATAAAGCCTAATGCTTGCACAGGCTGATATATTACTTCATTTCCAGACCCTTTGGTTGGTTCTGTACACAATAAGCACCTGTACTAAAAATGAAGACAACTGTACTCTTAATAGAGCTGAGTAATTGAACTACTACAATTATCATATAATTAACTGGGCTGTTTCAGTACTCATGACAACATTTTAGCTTTTGTAACCATCTCTTCAATAACTTTTACGTAGGAGGTAGTCTTTCATTTGCAAACTAAACACACTTCTGGCAGATAAGGCATTATATTCATGCGTGTTCTTTTGTATTTGGACTTGCTATTTATTAATCCATCTTATTTCAAAATAACTCAAAGTTACTGAAAACACCTGTTCAAAATATATATTTAACAAATGCACTAATGTTTTACAAATCATTTTGAATAATATGTCTTCAGAGCGTCTACGAAGCATTTTCTTTATTCTGCCCTGGAATATTGGCCACTTACAAGCGAGGAAAGCAGGGCATTATGGAGGAGATGGTTTTTCTGCCTTCTGGATACTGTCCAGTCCATTGAAATTCATTTTGCAGGAGTTTTGCCTGAATGCCTCTAGAGCTGGCTTCAAGGAGGATATTTGCATTTGTCCTTGAAGCTCAGCAATACATCCCTTAAAAACTGAGGAGTCTCCTGTCTAATGAAGTTTCTCCACCAAACTTTGGGTCACAATCTTTAAATGATGAGGCAGAGCAGCAACAGAGAATGAAAGAAAAGAAGGCAAACTTACAATTCATATGCCACAAGCTCTTATGACACCTTGTCCATATACCCAAAGAATTGTGGGTTGAGAATTAATTTATTAATTGATGGACTAGCAATGTGACAATAAGTTAACCAAACCTTTTTTTACAGTAATAGCAAAAACTGTAAAACAAAAACTACTTGCTATTATTGCAGCATGCTAATGTTTGTACTAGAGTTTTGAAACATGAATTAGATTTCTTGGAAGTCTCTCCTGCTGACTAGCGAAGTGGCTACAGACTTGCCTTGCTTCCTTTGGAATAGCCAGCTGGGGTCTTTCCTGGGATCAAGGACTTTATGGCCTGGCCAGGGCACCCCCTGAGAGTTGCTGATCACCAGAGGCTGGCAGCTCTTTTTGAGTGGCAGAGTCAATAGGGAGCAAATGGTTGCTGTCATTGAGGGCAATGAGTACCATTGGAGGGACTCACACCGGGACACCATAAACAGGCTATACAGTTGTCTTAATGCACACTATGTTACATGCTCTATCACCATCACTGAATTAATACCAGCAGTATAGGATGAGGCCCTTTAGTGTTATTAATTGGCAGCAGTGTATGAAATCTTACATGGACCTTTCCACCCCGACTTAATTCTGGAAAAGGCACTGGAATTCAGGAATGCTCTTCCCACTTCTAAATGCCACAAGAGAGGCCATAAAATTCCACCCATGGTATTTTCCACATAATTGCCATAAGACGCATTCAGCCATCTCAATCAGGTGAGCAGAGAGAGGAACTTCCTCAACTAGGAAAAGAGAAAGGATGAGTTAATGTTCACATGATGCAACATATTGTAGGTAGTTCAGAGTAACGTTGCCATATCCTGGTGAGAATTTTACCTCTACTGTCGCAGATAGAAGCTGGCACATGCTGGTTGAGAATAACATCAAAAAAAAAGATAATAGACAAAATGGAAATAAATACACATCCAACTCATTCCTAGAATGAAAAATATTTTGTGAACCATTCCTGTTGCCGAGGGTCTTTTCCTTTAGTTTCTTTTCCTTTGGTTTCTTTTCCTTTAGTTTCTTTATTCACAGCTCTCTCACTTGCAGAGCTGTAATGTGAACAAAAAAAGTTCATTCGCATTATTTTGAAGATTAAATTAGATGTTATACATTTAATAATCTACTTGCAGAATAATAGAATAATAAAATATTTAACTTGTGAGGACATATTACCTTATAGTTTTTAAGATAGTTTAAGATAATTTTCTGTGGTTCACGCTGATCTTCTGCTCCTATCTACAGTGCACCTCCATGGTACAGAGTGCGGTCAATGGGAAATCCTTTTAAGTCGAACTTGAGTTTTATAGTTAAAGACACTTCATTCTTATTTTAAATAAAACAATGATGTTGATTTCAAATCCTGTGAACAGTATATGAGCCTCTCTGGTTTCTTGCAAGTGTTCCCATTATCTATTTTAACTATTGTATCTGGCGTGTGTTTTGTTTCCCACACATTGGTGTCACACAAATGTAAATACCTCCACAGTTTTTGAAGATTTCTAGATATGGTTGCTGGAAAGGCTACATTTGTTGCTAATCCTGAATTAACTCGAAGGTGCTAATGGGGACTTTCCCTTGAATTGCTGCAGTTCCTAAATGTACCTCTGACAGTATTAGTTAATATCCAGAAATCTGTGTCTGCATGGGTTTCTTCTGAGTGCTCTGGTTTCCTCCCACAGCCTGAGAGACATCATAGTTAGATGCACTGAACATGCTAAATGCTCCCTCAAGTTACCTAAGCAGGGGCTGGAATGTGGTGACTAGGGGATTTTCACAAAAACTTCATTGAAGTATTAACATAAGCATATTTGTGATGAACAAATAAACAGTGGAGGAAAAGCTATGTTGTTTCAAGTCAGGATGCTGAGTGACTTGGTAGAGATATTGGAGATGAAATTCAATGCTTTTGATCACGTCCTACTTGGAGATTGAGACTGCAGTTTGGAACATTCTATCAAAGTAACCTTGATGAATTGCGGCAGTGTATCCTGCAGATTTATACACTTTCATTCAAAATACACAGACAATGCAAGGCCAAACTATTGTCCGAATTGATATTGAATTCATAACATTTTGAAGTTGCATTGGTCTATACGAATAGAGAGGATTCCTTTACACTCCTAGCTTGAGATTTGTGGATGATAGGCTTTTGAGGGATTTGGAGGTAAGCCACCTGTCAAAGTACCCAGTTTCTGCTATTTTAGCTACAGTATTCATATGGCTAATTCAGTTCAATTTTTAATCAATGATTAACCCCAAATCGCCAATCAAGGTGATCATGGAGTGATGGCCATTACTTGGCTATTCCACCACATAAAACATTATTTGGGACTTGTCAAGTCAAGTCTTGATGTTATCCGGGTCCTAATTTAGGCTAATCTATATTTCATTATCAGAGAAGTTGTGAATGGAGCTGAACATCACATTAGTCAGTGAAGTTCAACCTCTTACAATAGAACAAATTGTTGCCATAATCCTGGTGAGAATTTTACCTCTACTGTCGCAGATAGAATCTGGCACATGCTGGTTGAGAATAACATCAAAAAGAAAGATAATTGACAAAATGGAAATAAATACACATCCAACTCATTCCTAGAATGAAAAATATTTTGTGAACCATTCCTCGAAATGGTTGAAGATGTCTGCATAGAGGATAGCTCTGTAAGGAACTCCCATGGTGATGAGTTGGGGCTATGATAATTAGCCACTAGTAGTTGGTAAGCCTCTTCAGAAACTGAAGATTTTGCCTTAATCCATATTCACATCAATGTGCTCTGGCTCCTTGACATCATACTTGACCAAATACTGTCTTGATTTCGAAAGCTTGTAGTCTCTTACCCTCTTCTGGCATTCAACTATTGTTTATATTTGCATCAGGACTGTGTTTAGAGCTGGAGCTGAGTGGTTCTAAGCATTGGTTAATAACTGCCATTTAACTGCACTGCTGATGACGCCACCCATCATTTTACTGCTGATCGGAGGGAACAGGCAGAGTTCAATTGTTTCTGGTAGTTGGGCAATTTTCTGCGTTGTGTAGTTGCTGTGTCATATCTGTGAGAGGGATAGCTAACTCTAGAGCACAGCTCTTCTGTACTTTTGCCTGAAGACAGTTGCAAGCACTTCAGTCTTAACTCTTTCAGTCATGTTGGACTTTGTTGGTTGAGGTGAACAAGAGGTGTCAATATAAGGGAGTACTTGCTGCTGAAAATGCATGGCATATACAAATAAATACTTAGTACTGATTTAGCCTTATTGAATTTTGATTTCTGCTTTCTATGAATTGACGAACACTGCTAATAGCAAGAAACACAAAGACAACTAATAAAATAACTCCCAAGCTTTTTTTAATATCCATAAACACCATTTTAATTTTTTCCCCACAAAGCTGAGAGTTTTCTGCTAAAAATCTAGGCAAAATGAAAATGCAAAAAAATACAAATTTGCAAGGTTAAGCATACCTATATGTTTTTTAAATACCTTCAAGGCATTTTCCATCATAGGCTTGTATTGTCTGAAGTTTGGGTTTCACAAGAGTTTTTGACAGCTATCATGTTCAGCTGAAGGAAATCAAGAAGCAAGCAGACTACAACTTCAAGCATGCAATTGTACTTTATAACTGGCTAAAATTTTGCACAATTGACAGCAAGATGTTGCTCAAGCAATGTCATCAATTTAAATCTCCTCTTCCATAGCTTCAATCATCCCTGTAATAATTGTTATGCCAATCTCCTGTTTCTCCAAAAATGTTAGCAGCTCGAAATAGGGCCACCCAAGTTTCTGTTGAGGTCACAAAGTCATATCGACTCCAACACATGCCTACAGTCCCCTGACTTTATTTCCAATGCTCTGCATATTTAAATGTAAACACAGCAATGTAATACTTGATACATTTTTCTATTGTACCTATTCCAAAAAACCAGACATATTTAATGGAAACTATTAATAGGTTTTGAATAAGAAATCGTTTCAATACAAACCAAACTGCATTAATACCTTGGGGCTTGTTTAGATGGCTGGACTTGTAAAGGCTGATTCAATAATGTTGATATGCTGCTGAGGTTTTGGTCCAGGCTTGGAGATTTAGTCATTAGAGGGAACTTAGTGGTTGGACTTGATTCTGAGCTTAGAAAGCTTTTTTCATATGAACTCAGGTTTGGAACACTGACCACTCGGACTGGTAAGTCTTCTGTTCTCTTCTTCTAAAGTTAAGTATCGTAAAAAAAAACAGATTAAAATATATTAGTTACTACTCGCAAGAAACGTATTTTAATAGCCCAGATTTTAATGACTTAAAATCCATAGTCTGAATGCTATTGTTAATGTGCAAATCTATCAGCAATTTCTGGCATTGAAGAGTTGTCCTGTGAACAGTGAAAATGCGTCAGTCACATCCTTAAAGTTGATTTGATTTTCATGAAATTTAAGCTTCTGCAGGTTACAAATATCTACCATTTAAAGTGTACTCAATTTGCAAACCATGCTGAAACAAAAGCTTGCTATTAAAGGGACTTGCTTTAATCGTCCTGTGAGCCTTGACATCCATTTTCATTTCATGTTGTTACTGTACACGCATCAAGAATTGCCCATTCTAGGTCTTTAAACACTCTTCTCTTGGGTCTCTTTTTTATTGCTTTCCTCTTGCAAACCCCTCATCCTTCATTCTCACTCTAATATCCCTTGTTGCTTTCTTCTCACTGTCTAACTATCACCCATTTCTCAAGCTCTCACTGTGAGCAAGGGCTCAGAAAAGGAGCAGCAAGACGATTGCCAGAGGGGTGGCATACAAGAAGGGTTTTGGGAGGGGGAAATGGGAAGAGAGAAAGTTATAAATAGTGGGAGATAAGTATAAAGAATATTAAGAAAGAATGAATAGAAAGAGAATTTCTGGGCCAGTTAATCTCAAGGCAGCCAACAGGTCTTTAATGTAAAAACTACAGTTCAGGAATGTAACCCACCTTTACTAAATGCTTTGTTATGAAAATTCTTCTGAATACTAAGCTGTTTTTAGGATCATAGTTAGAGTGCTAAACAAAGGAGAGCTGTATTTACCAATTAAACTTAGCACTGAAAATTACATCAAGTAATTTATAGGATCATAGAAACCTACAGCACAGAGGGAAGCCATTTGGTCTATCGAGTCTGCACTGTCAACAGACCCCCTCAGGCCCTATCCCTGAAACCCCACATATTTACCCTGCTAATTCCTCTAACATACACATTTTGGAACACCAAGGTGCAATTTTGCTTAGCCAATCAACATAACCTGCACATCTTTGAACTGTAGGAGGAAACCAGAGCATGGAAGGAAAGAATGTGAAATTCCACACAGAAAGTGACCCAAACTGAGAATTGAACCGAGGTTCCTGGAGCTGTGAGGCAGCAGTGCTGACCACTGCGCTACTACGGCATATAACACCTCTTTAATGGAAGCTCACTTGCCCCAGAAAGTGAACAATTATAAGCGCGGAGTCTCATTCCATCGGGTTAAGAGTTAGAAATTTTAAAAGATGACAAAAACAATTGAAAAATTATTTATTTTCATCTCTTCTCTTGCAATCCAACTTTTCTTCCCCTCTTTTCCTTCCCTTAACCTGATTTGACATTGAATTCATTTCTGTAAAACATCTTCCTTCTTAGTTTTGTTTATTTCTCAATTCCTTAATCTCCCTGATGAAGGAGATAAAGTGTTTGTCCAGTTGCTCACCTTATACTCCCCTGTTATGAAAAATGGCCATGAATAATAATTTAAAACTACCAGACCAATATGAGCTCATGCAAGTGCCAAGACAATTGCAAGTTGAACAGCATTGATAGTGTGGATAGGAAGGCACTTTTTCGATTAGAAGGGGACATAGGTTTAAACTAAAAGGTGAAGGTGAAGAGGGTGATTGAGGAGCAACTTTTTCACTCAGAGTAATGGGAGTCTGTAAGTTATTGCCTGAAAAGTTTATTATTTATTAGTCATAAGTAGGCTTACATTCACACTGTAACGAGTTATTGTGAAATTCCCCCAGTCACCACACTATGGCACCTGCTCCAGTACACTGAGGGAAAATTTTCAGGGCCAATGCATCTAACCTGCATATTTTTTGACTGGGGGAGGAAACACATGCAGATACAAGGGCAATGTGCAAATTCCACACTGACAGTCATCCAAACCAGGAATCAAACCCAGGTTCCTGGCACTGTGAGGTAGTAGTGCTAACCACTGTGCTAGCAAATTTAGTCAGAAACTCCAGTGATATTCAAGAAATATTTAGATATTCACTTGCACTGCCATTTGGTGCTGTAAATGTCTATGAAAATAGGACATCATTGAGAAAGAAAGTTTTAGATTACAAAAGTAAGTGTTGGTTGAAAATCAGAGGAAGTCCAGGATTAATATATTTTTATACTTATTTAGTGAAATTGCTGATGAAATAATCCTAATGCAAGACATTACTAAATTTT
This sequence comes from Sphyrna mokarran, assembly GCA_024679065.1. Taxonomy (NCBI): domain Eukaryota; kingdom Metazoa; phylum Chordata; class Chondrichthyes; order Carcharhiniformes; family Carcharhinidae; genus Sphyrna; species Sphyrna mokarran. The sequence goes on along the minus strand of JAGIQG010000001.1, from coordinate 100,767,982 downwards.
CAACAAGCTTTGGTGAGACAGTAAAAGCTTTTGACAAGTATTTCAATTTGTAGAGTGCACAGAGCTTTAAAAGGATAGAATAACCCCAAGGACAAAAGGGCAAAACACAATGTCCTAGCAAGCTCCAAGATGGTCACAAACCATGTCAGTGCAATGAGGTGCATGAGTCAAAGAGTTTATTGAACAGGAAAGTTGTGGCTGAGAAGCAGCCAGAAAGATTAAATGTTGAGCATTTTGAAAATACCAATGACGCATTACCCAAGCTACAACAGCATGTGGCAATGCTGAGCCATCTGGCTTCAGGTAAAGTAGTAGCGTGCTCCAAGCTGTGAGCGGATATTGAAGCCACAAGTAGCACAATTGCACAACTGAAATGAAGTAAAACTTCACTGGAGACAGACTGAGCTAACAGTGAAACCAAAATGAAGGACAAGGACAGATGGTGAAAGGAAAGACAGAAACAAGACTGGAAAATGTTCAAACATTTTCCAGTCTTGTTTCTGTCTTTCCTTTCAAACCTGAATTGGAAGATTTGAAACACAAGATTCAAATTGAATAAATACCTTTGAAAATGCACAGTGAGCTAAAACTTCAATGAACCAACCTGTTCTAGATTGGAATGAACAAATTTCTGATATATCACAAAAATACAAAGAAGTTTTGAAGGAAAAAGATAGGTTGAGAAAAATGCAACAAACAAAAATATGAATTGTGTACAGACTTCGTACATAATCGCAGAAAAGGAGATAACAACAATTCTGAATTCCACTGTTGACAATTGAAAGAGGGAATGAGAGGAACTCAATCAGAAGTACAGCCAGGCACAACAGCTAGCAGAGAATGTACTCAGAGAACTTATTGCTTTGAAAGACTCTTTAAATAATCTTGTTCCCTGGAAAAATATGATGAAGCAACCTCACCAAAAACATTCTAAGTGTTGAATAAGCATAAAAACGGGAGAGAATAACGCGAATCTTTTGGAATAGCTCCCAGTTGCCACCCTGGCTAATGCTAACCCCCAACCCCCTGTACAGAGTATCCTCCTTTCCCCTCCACCAATAAAGCTCCCCGCGCCAGGGGGCCTGCCCTCTTGACACTGCGCAGTAGACATTGCCAGGGTGCCAGGCCAACAGTGCTCAAGGGGCATTGCCCAGTCCTTCCCCTGACCACCAGGAAGGTGGGGGAGTTGCTTCAGTGGCCTTAGTTCCCACTGGTGACACCATCATGTCTGGTCCCCGTTGTTGGGGACCATGCACGATCCTCACTGGTGAGGTCCTTGAACTGGTAAGCAAGTAAGTACAAGTAAACCTGGTGATAGCTCCCAGGAATCACCAATGGTATTTAAAGGTCATAGATGTTGAAATTGGTTTGGGCAGGAAGTCAAATTTTGCCAGTGAAACAGTGCTACTAATATTGTGTGAGGCAAAATACTGGGAGTGAACCCAATCTTTTGCCTCTTGCCCGAATTTACCAGCTCGCTATGCCGATCAACAGGGAGGTGAGTCTGTAAGATTATCCCGAGAAGTTAAAAAGATGTCGAATACCGCTTCAGAAAAAGCTGTGACAGAACAATCAGTCATGAAAAAATAATGCACTGAAGAGTGAGAAAGCAAGAGCTGAAGAACAAAATAAACACCTGAATGAACAGCTGATTTTTTTCAAGGTCAAATACAAAAGGAATATATGATCCTTCAGCAGCATGGAGAAACAAAGACCGCATTGAACAGCAAAAATAAAGAATAATGAAAAAATGTAAAATTCTGCTGAATTATAAGTAAACTCAAGCTTTGCAAAGAAAAGGAAATGTTGTTGATGGTCCTTCACATGCTGCTTTTGACGCAGAGAATGTTGGATGTCTGGGACATGCTGCCAGAGGTGGTGTTGGAAGCAGGCACATTAGCAACATTTAAGAGGCATCTGGATAAGTACATGAATAGGAAGGGAATAGAGGGATACGGATCAGGTAAGGGCAGAAGACTTTAGTTTAGTTAGGATATCGTGATTAGCACAAACCTGGAGGGCTGGAGGGCTGGTACTGTACTTCTCCCTGTTCTTTATTCTTTACAAGGATCCCTTTGCTCAAAGTTTAAAGAGATTTACATAGAGCAACAAGAATTTAATGTCACTCTGAATGAACTGATGAACCAGTTGACAGTGAAGATTCAGCAATGTTCTATCACCAGGAGGAAAATACAGGCAGACATCCAGACATTAAAAGAGGGAATATAGTGATAGTAAATTCCTGTTGAAGAGTTTAAGCCAATGAAAACAACACTAGACAACAGAGTCTTGGAACTGCAGGAAGGAAAGAAGATAAAGCATTGTTGCGCACAGGAGCAAAAATAAATAGAAAACTTACAGCTTCTATTAAAATCAGAAAAAGACTTACCATCACTTTTACAGCACATGAACATAGAGGTTCTCAAAATGGAGCATGAAGAACCTCAGAAGCAATTAGCACATGTGCAGTGATAGAATGTGATCTTGAAGGATAGCACAATTTGATTTTGCCAAAGTGTTCAGTGCCAAGAACCAATATTCCACATACGAAAGAAGAGTTTGTTAAGGAAAAAAGAAGAACTGATAAGAGCCGAAGTGTCACTCACAGAAAGTAGAATATTTGGAAGAAGACTTGAAATGCCTAAATGATAATCTTATAGAAGCAAAATCAATGAAGCCAGATCTTCAATTAGAACTTGATGAACTTCAAGTATCAGAAATCTTTATTAAATATCAAGAAAAATGTCTGCAACAAGAGGGTGTGCTGATGAAGCAGAACTGTTGGTTGAATGCAGAATTAATTACCAAAATTGATTAAATTCTTGAACTTCGATTCAATTTAAAGAACCCGAAGCATGAGATGCACTGTGTGGAACAGCAAATTCAGAGCTGGGAAAATAGATAAGGAAAATTCTAAGAAACCAACTGAGGATTTAACGAATGAATTGAGAGAATCTAAGAAGCAGTCAGTGACCATGGAAATAAAGATTCTGAAAGGAAGTGGAACTGGATGCCTACGTGAAGCTGTGAAATCTGTACACGGGTGGGGGGGAGGGGCAGAAATCAGCATATTGAGTTTGATGACCAGCCATAATCAAAATGAATGGCACAGCAGACTCAAAGGGCCAAATGGCTTTGCCCTGCTTCTAGTTTCTATGTTCTGTAGATAACTCTGAAGCAAAGGCAACTGTACTCACCAGAGTAATTGCAGTGCTGAAAAGATGCACAAGTTTGGAAAATAAGAATAAACAAATACTTGGGTGAAATTATGAAACAATTGTGAATAAATGCTTCATTTTTGAAACATTAGTTTCCAGCAAAATTGTGGCAGATCCCATATGGAAAAAGAGAGTCCTTGTTATGAATCAATCAAATTAACATCCTTTGGAAGGCATGGGACAAACCCAGAGAGTCCAAGCAAAACTGACAGGTTGTTGATGAGGACAGATTGAACTCTAGGGAGAGCAAAAAGTTAATAGATGGAGACAATCAAGTTCCTGAAACATGGAATACCACAGCCTCAACTCCGAAATAAGAAAAACTTGCCTAAAGAAACTGGGACTAAGATTCCTCGAAATGTAATCAGAGTGGATTAGGAAGAATTGCCAAGCCTCCAGACTATCTGACTTTGTAAAGCCTGAGACATGCTACTGCGGAGAGGAGAAGGGTATCACATAAAGAAAGATTATACTGTGAATATGTTCAGGCGAAGGCTTTGGGGAGTTGGGAAAGTGTGGTACAAGAACTTTTGTCCCAGCAAGGGTTAATGTGGGACTAGAAAACAGAACCACCTACAATTGGACATAGAGAGACAAAAGAAAATAGACAAAGTACAGTAGGAATTCAGCATGGAAATACTACATGATTAAGGCTATTCTCTGGAGACAAATATAGTATGTTACCAATAAACATTTCATGTTTAATCATACAAGCCTCCAGACCTCTTAATAAGACAGTGAACAAATCCTTACAGCAAAATCAACCTCAGTAGACTGAATTCCGTTTCCTGATGGCTGAAAACTGTCTCCCCACCTAGCCCTGTTCCACAACTTTCAAGTGACCATGGTTCCAAAGAAACACAAATAAAATGCCTCCAAAGCACTTGGAAGTACTCCTAGAAGTGTATTGGCTTAATGACTGGAAGGAGCTTTCTACCAATTGTTCACCTTCAAGTTTATTTATGTGTCACAAATAGGCTTACATTGATATAGGCTGCATGGAGTTATTGTGAAAATCCCCTAGTCACCTTTTCGAGTACACTGCAGGAGAATTTAACATGGTCAATGCACCTAACCAGCATGTCTTTCAGAATGTGGGAGGAAACCAGAGCACCCAGAGGAACTTCATGCAGACATGGGAAGAAAATGCAGACTGCACACACAATAACCCAAACTGAGAATCGAATCTACTTCCCTAGTGTTGTGAGTTAGCAGTGCTAACTGTTGTGCTACCATGCCATGCATGTCCATAAGGGTGCATTATATTTTGAGATATGTTGCACCTTCCAGAAATTTTGAGCCAGAATAAAAAGAAAAAGGAGTGGCAAAAAGAAGGAAGCTAATACTGCACTCCTGAATTTGCTATCTTGGGGGATAGCCTTGTCATGTGCCTAAAAGTATGTGTTCAGTCATATGAAAACTTAACAGAAACCCATGACCCTGACTTGACATCATCCTCAAACCACAGGGCAGCTGATAATAATAATTATAATCTATAGTTCATAAATATTAAAGCTGTAAAATAAATATCAAGTAGAATGATCTTATACTGTTTCTTCAGTTCTTCAGAGGAACAGTGTAGGAGGCCAATATTCAGAGTGGGAATGAATTAGAGAAATTAAGTGCCACAAAACTTATTAGATATGCTTTTGGCAGAGGAATGTACAGCTATGGTTGAGGGTAAGGTAGTTGGTAAGGGTGTATTTTGTATAGTACTATTCTGAAGTTGTGGATCACAGAAAGGTAATAGTGAGGAGGCTGCTAAGAGGGCAAGGTACATCTGTTTAATATGCTTTTAGGTACCTAAACTTCTCTGTAGTTTATTCATTAAAGATGCTAAATAAACATTACTTGTTGTTGTTACATGCATAGGACACTAACCACCACTGCTACCACCCCCTGATAATTGAAGCCAAAGATCATAGAAGTCATAGAAATCATAGAAACCCTACAGTGCAGAAAGAGGCCATTCATCCCATTGAGTTTGCACTAACCACAATCTCACCCAGGCCCTACCCCCATATCCCTACATATTTACCTGCTAATCCCTCTAATTACACATCTCAGGACACTAATGGGCAATTTTAGCATGGCCAATAACCTAACCTGCACATCTTTGGACTGTGGAAGAAAACCAGAGCACACAGAGGAAATCCACACGGACACGATGAGAATGTGCAAACTCCAGACAGACATACTTTGATAGATTATAACTCTGGATCTCAGACAGACCACAACTCCAGAATTTCCATTCCCTGTCACTGAAATTAGCAGACCATCATTGTCACAAAGCTGCTCTTCCTCAATAAACCTTTCCTTTCAGACATTGTGGAGCTTTAAATTCTGGGAAAAAGACCAATTACTCGAATCCTAAGTTTATTGGGAGAGAGAGTGTGTTCTATACACACACACACACACACAGACACACACACACACACACAGACACACAGACACACACACACACACAGACACACACACAGACACACACAGACACACACACACACACACAGACACACACACAGACACACACACACAGACACACACACACACAATCCAATATCTGAACATTTCACTTTTGTGGCAGAATAAAAGATTTGCATAACATTTTCCAGATATTTTAACAAATGAAAAATATTTTACCTTCATGGTGGGTGTGAAACTTCCAGAGTGAGGACTTCTGGCAAAAGATCTACTGATGTTACTTTCACTGTTTGCCATGGCCATTTGCTGAAACCTTCTTTCTTCCTGTCAATTTCATACAATAATTACTTTTTTATAAAGCAATGAATTTACAAATAAACCAACATAACCTAGAAAGAAAATTCTAACAAAAATCATAATAATTTTTTTCTAGAGTTGAAAACTCTAAATTAAAACTTAGAACTCAGTTCATAATTGCAATGAAGTTCTACGTGATGAAGTAAAAAGCTTCCAAAACATGAAATAATTTTCAGTTTTGACACTTTAGAAAAATAGGCTGGAATCTCACCACCTTTCATGCTGGCCGAATTTTCCCGTCTTGTCAAAGTGAACGGAGATTTGGCTGGCTGCCAAAGCCTCCAACTTTGCTGTAATGGGAGCATGGTGTGAACAGTGAGTAAGATTGTGCCCAAAAGTTCAGGAAGCTATTTGACCCCTTAAGTCTATTCTACCTTTCAATGAGGTGCCTGCTCAGTTAACTCCATACACCCATTTTTGCCTCATATCCTTCATACCTTTGATTAACACAGAATCATAGAAATTTACAGCACAGAAAAAGGCATATGCTCCATCATCTTGGTGCTCGCTAGAAGGAGATTTCCATCCTAATCCCACTTTCCAGCATTGGTCCCTAACTTTGTTCCAGGAAAAACAAAAATCTATCAATCATGGTTGCAAAATTAATAATTGACCCAACATCAAATGTGGAAGGAAGTTCCAAACTTCTGCCAACCCATGTGTAGAAATGTTGCTAACTTCATTATTGTAATGTCTGACTCTAATTTAGACAATATGTCTTAGTCCTGGGTTTCCCAACCAACACAAATAGTTTCTCCATATCTACTTCATGAGTTCCCCTTTGTTGAAAATTTCAATCGAATTGTCTCTTATTATTCCAAATTCCAGACCATACAACCCAATTCTATTTTATCTATTCTGGTAATTTAACCATGCAAATCCAGGCATCACTCTAGTAAATCTAAATGACACTCCAAAATCATATGGAACTCTTACAACTTAATATGCTAGATGTGATCTAAACATGATTTCTCATCCTTTGTATTTTATTCCTGTAGATATAAAAGTCACCATTTGATTAGCTTTTTTGATTATTTTTATCTCTGTTCATGACATGTTAATGATCTATGTAAATGGACTTCTAAAGTTCTTTGGGCCTTCATTGAACATAGAACATAGAACATAGAACATTACAGCACAGAACAGGCCCTTCGGCCTTCGATGTTGCGCCGACCAATATAAAAAGCAATGCCCCTCCAAACTAAACCATTCCCTTCTCTTCCATATACTTATCAACTAACCTCTTAAACGCCACCAAACTTGGCGCATCTACAACCGCTGCAGGCAGGGCATTCCACTCCCGAACCACCCTTTGGGTAAAGAACCTACCTCTGATATCCGTCCTATAACTATCACCCCTTAATTTAAAGCTGTGTCCCCTCGTGCTAGCTTTTTCCATCCTAGGAAAAAGGCTATCACTGTCCACCCTATCTAAACCTCTAATCATCTTATATGTTTCGATCAGGTCCCCTCTTAGCCTCCTCCTTTCTAACGAAAACAACCTCAAATCCCTCAGCCTCTCCTCATAAGACCTGCCCTCCATACCAGGCAACATCCTGGTAAACCTCCTCTGTACCCTCTCCAATGCCTCCACATCTTTCTTATAATGTGGGGACCAGAACTGCACACAATACTCCAAGTGCGGCCACACTAGAGCTTTGTACAGTTGCAACATGACGTTGCGGCTCCGAAATTCAATCCCTCTACCAATAAAAGCCAAAAAGCCATTGCTTCCAGCTTTTGACCATATAGAAGTATCTTATTCAAATAGTTTTCAATTCAAAGTGACTGACCTCATATTTACCTATAAGGAATTCCATTTGCCATTTCTGGCCATTCTTTTAATCTATTAATACCTCTAATTTTATGTTTACAATGTCATCGATCTTTGTGTCATTGCAACTTTGGATTCGTAATCTGCTGAAATTGTTAATAAACATAGTGAATAGTTGAGGCCCTAACACAAATCCCTGTGGGATGCCACTAGTTAAATTGCATCACACAGAATGCCTATCCATTATCCCTGCAGCATTCTGTTCCTCAGCCAATCTTCTATTCAATAAGCTTGATTTCAATTCCACAAGCTTCAATTTGAACTAAAGTCTCTTTTGAGGGATTTTGTAGAATAGCTGGAAATGCAGATTTTTTTTTTACACACGAGATAGGAACAATGTCTCCAATTAATTTGAGGAATTTGGCTCTGCACTTAAAACTTCCTCAATTTAAACTGCCAGGATTAAGGAGACATTGTCAATAGATTGATTTAACAATGAGAATCCAAGGATTAAAATAGAATTCTGAAAAATTCTGATACTGAAAATTCATAGCGCTACTGGACAAAGCAAATATTGTTTGTCTCAGAGTACAGCTCAATGGACCATTGTTCAGTTAAACAGCAACTGGTCTGTTATCTTTAATAGGAAAATGAAAATTGCTGCAGTGAAATTGGGGTTAGTCAGTGAAAAAAAGACACTAGGCTCAATTTTTACATTCAGCATTCCTGGAATAGAGCTTTGTGCATTGCAAGTCTACAATCAGGAATATTGGAATATGGATGATAAACAATGGAGGTGGCCACACGTCCATCTACACATACTCCTGTCATGGCTGACTTTCTATAAAAGGATCTCATAACACAAATCAATCTCATCTGATTCTATTGGGTCATAACTTCTGTGGAGTGTTAATCAGAGTCCAATTGTCACTAATCCATTCATTCCCACATGCATAAAAGTTTCCTCATCAGACCTTCCAACTCGGGTTGAGTGAGAATAGTGTATTGCAGCAGGTTCCCAAGGCCCTCTGTCAAGGGCAGCACAGCTGGTGGAAACAAAGCCACCACTTTTGTAAGGCATCAGTTGCCCTAAAGCAGATGAGTTTAAATGTCCGTTCACTTTAAGAAGCTAGCAGGAAGGTAGAAGCATAAGCTAAGTGGGTAAGAATGGATGGTGCTAGGGAAAGGGGGAGGTCACAGGTAGAGTTGGATGGAGGTGTTGGCTGGTCATGAGGATGTTAGGTGATCAAGGGACAAGTTGGATAGTTAGTTGAGGGGTCAGTGGTGGGATATTGGGTAGCCAGCGGAAGAAATGAGGTTTGGGTGTATGGGAATTTGAATGGGGTAAGTGAGTAGAATGGGATGGAGGTAGAAGGTTAGGTGATGATTGGAACTCACAGCTGATCTGCAACCTAACTCCAAAATTCTGTGTTTTCCCCATATCCCTTAATAACATTGGATACCATTAGCCTATCAATCTCAGGTTTAAAATGTGCAGTAGATTGTAATTCTTAATTCCATTCATAAAAAGCCTGACTCTAGTTAGCTGATTATGCCCCCTTCTCCCAGATTCCCCAACCACTGGAAATAATTACTCTCATGCAACTGGAGTACTTCAGCAATGTTTTTGTTGCACAGCATCCATTTGAAGCAACATTGAAAATCCAATTTCAAAAATCCTTGCCCTCACAATCTTAGGCACCATGTCCTTCTTCTAACTGTTCACTATATAGCCCCTCTGCCTGTGTTGTTCTCTTTCATGGCTAAGTATAGGCAGTGCTATGTGAACAATAGCAGCTTTTTACTGACTGACTGCATCCAAACTCATACATGCTCACCAATTCACCCCCTCCCTTCTTTCTATACACCCTCACCCTGATGTGTCTGAATATTCAAATAAGAACAAGGAACATAGAAAATTACAGCATAGGAACAGGCCCTTGAGCTCTCCAAGCTAAAATCCCTTACCCTTCCAGGGACCGTATCTCTCTATTCCTATCCTATTCATGTACTTGACAAGACGCCCTTTAAAAGTCACTCTTGTATCCACTTCCACTACTTCCCCCAGCACCCATCCTGAGTTCCAGGCATCTCCTTTAAACCTTGCCCCTCGCATCTTAAACTTATGCCTCCTAGTAATTGACTCTTCCATCCTGGAAAAGTAGGAGTGTAAGCTAAGTGGGCAGGATGGATGGTGGTTTATCCACTCTGTTCATGTCTCTCAAATCTTGTAGACTTCTACAGTCTGTCCATGACCTTCATAATCTTGTAGACTTCAACAGTGAAAACAAACCCAGTTTCTCCAACCTCTCCTCATAACTAATGCCCTCCATACCAGGCAACATCCTGGTAAATATTTTCTGTATCCTCTCCAAAGGGAGATAACACTGCAGCATAGAATGAGAAATTTAATGTTTTACAATTCTGGCATGGAACTAGTAATCACTGCATTGGTAGTGGATGCACTTTCAGCCCCTGTTTATCACATAGGATTTGCAGTGATGGCTATCATCAGAGGAATGAAACTGATGGTCCAATAAGTGTAGAGTTACACAAGGAAATGGATCAATGCATCATTGTGGCAGAATCTAGAGCAATGGAGGAGTCTGCTTAAGACTGATATTCCTTTTCCCATTTGAAATCTCTAACACCATGTGCTCTGGAAGATTCCAAATAGCAATTCAAAAGGCTTGATCTTAATTATGTATGTTAGTGTGAAACTGATGGTGTGTTGGCAGCTCCTCTTGCATCACTAATGACTTTTATTTCCATTAACTTCAAGTGAGAGATTTTCAAAAACACATTGAACAAATTTTTAGCACCTTTTGAAAGTTTCAAAGTTGTAACCTTTTAAAGACATTTCAATGTGTTAAGGGCAATTATTTGCATTGGGAGTGCTTTTGTAAATGGGCAATTTTATAAATGAATTTACAAAGCTCAGTACAATGATGGTCAATGAACTAATGTATTGTCAGACCCCTGCATTCTGCTACAGTACTCAAGGTTGTCATTTTTGCTATTTGCTAAGTTGTGCCAAAGTTTCGAGGTCACTCATAACGCAAGACATTCTTTGAAATCATATGTTCAATTTATTGGAAAACATAAATTGTATTCTTTGCCCAATATTTTCTCATTTCCCTCTCCATGACTGGATTTGTCTTCTCGGGTCAGGAATCCGATGTTGGAAGAACCTCCGAGTCCGGATTCTTCACTGTGTCGGAATTGGATTCCAGCGCATTTTTCAGTCTTAGACTGATTAATGATCAGAAACCGTGCTCTCTGTCCAATCGAAGATGGTAGGCAGGCTCCTGATGAAGTATGAGTTATTGATGTATGGAAAAGAGAGAGAGAGAGAGAGTCTCAAAATGGCGGTCTCCTCTGAATCCTTTTTAAAATACAAAGAGGCCACAGCTGCCAAGTCATCCTCATGTCCATCATGATATGGAGGTCATAGTGGTATCAGTGGTATGTTAGGTGTCACTGTGCACTCCCCCTGCCTTCTATTTTTCACTGGAGAGGGCTGGTGGTTCATCTCCTCTCATTGGCTGTTTCTGCCAATGAGAACAAGGTAAATGGTAGGACACTGAAGAATGCAGTAGGGACCTGGGAATACAAATACATAATTCCCTAAAAGAGGAGTCACGGGTAGATAGGGTCATAAAGAGTGTTTTTGATACGTTGGCCTTTATAAATCAAAGTATGAATATAAGAATTGGAATTATATGGTGAGGTTGTATAAGACATTGACGAGGCTGAATTTAGAGTATTGTGTGCAGTTTTCGTCACCAAATTACAAGAAGGATATTAATAAAGTTGAAAGAGTGCAGAGAAGGTTTATAAGGATGTTGCCAGGGCTTGAGAAACTGGGTTACAGAGAAAGGTTGAATACATTAGGACTTTATTCCTTGGAGCCTAGAAGAATGAGGGGAGATATGATAAAGGTGTATAAAATTATGATGGGTATAGATAGAGTGAATGCAAGCACGCTTTTCCCACTGAGGCTAGGGGAGAAAAAAAAACTAGAAGAGATGGGTTAAGGATGAAAGGTGAAAAGTTTAAAGGGAATTTTAGGGGGAGGTGCTTCTTCACACAGAGAGTGGTGGAAGTGTGGAATAAGCTGCCAGATGAAATGGTAAATGTGGGGTCACTTTTAACATTTAAGAAAAACTTGGACAGGTACATGGATAGAGAAGGGCATGGAGAGATATGGTCCAGGTGCAGGTCAGTAGGACTGGACAGAAAAATGGTTTGGCACAGCCAAGAAGGTCCAAAAGACGTGTTTCTATGCTGTAATGTTCTATGGTTCTATCCTTCTTTTGAGGAACTAAGAGGATGCCTACGTTTATTATTTATATGGGCTCCCAGGAGCCAATCAATAAGGTTCAACTTTTAACAAAAGTGCAAGCAATGGAATTTCAGTCTACTTATTTACATGGGCAAGTAGAAGCGTATAACGTACATACAATATAATTGGCAGAATGTGTATTGCAGTGGCTCCAGAAGTTGTATGCATGCTCAGCTTTTCACTATATTTATAACTACCTTAGGTAATGGCATCAAGAGTTTTATATCCAACTTGACTGATAATGCAATGTTAAATGGCACAATATAGTTAGAGCAGAAAGTTGCAAAGGGACATGTGTAGATTGAGTGAGCGGGCAAAGCAATGGCAGGTAAGAATTCAATAGGAAGCGTGAAGTCATTTACTTTTGGTCTAAGTAATCTAGATTGTGTATTTGCTAAATAGTGAGATGCAAAGAATGGTGGAGGAACATAGAAATTAAGGAGTCCAAGTACAGAAATCACAAAAGTTAATGAACAGGTACAAAATAAGAATTAAAAGGTTGATGGAATGCTGGCCTTCCTCATAGGGTAGAAGTTATGTTACAGCTATGCAGACTTCTGGTTAGACCTCATTTACAATTCTGTGCTTAATTCTCAGGACGCATATATTGGCCTTTGCCGGGTGCAATGACCCCCCATTTACCATTTCATCTGGCAGCTTATTCCACACTCCCACCACTCTCTGTGTGAAGAAACACCTCCCCTAAATATTCCCTTTAAACTTTTCACCCTTCATCCTTAACCCATGTAATTCACCAGAAATATATGAAGGATAAAAGGGTCAAGTTATGAAAACAGATGCATAGCTTTGGCTTCTTCACATAAAGGAAATTTGGAACACTCTTGTCCAAAAAGTTAAGGTAGATTGAAAATGTCTAAACTGAGGCTGACATATCTTAGACAAGACAATTGAAGGCTTTAGTACCAAAGCGGGTAGATGGAGCAAAGATACATATCAAAAATGATGCAATTAAATGGTAAAACAGGATCAAAGAATAAAGAGAAAAGTACAACACAGGAACAGGCCGTTCAGCTCTCCAAACCTGTGCCGATCATGATTCCCTAACTAATCTTAAAAAAAATCTTTTGCCCTTACTCAATCAGTATTCCTCTATTCCCTCCCTATTCATGTACCCATACAGATATCTCTTAAATGTGGCTATTGTGCCTGCTTCCACCATGTTCTAGGCATCCACCACTCTCTGCATGAAAGTCTTCCTTCACACATCTCCCTTAAACTCTCCTCCACTCACCATGAACCTGTGCCCCCTGTAATTGACACTTGTATTCTTGGAAAAAGCCTGTGACTATCCACCCTGTCTATGCCTCTCATAGCTTTGTAGATCTCTATCAGGTCTCCCCTCAATCTCCATCTTTTCAGTGAAAGCAATCCTAGTTTATTCAATCCATCCTCATAGCCAACACTCTCAAGGCCACTAACATCCTGCGAGTCTTGTTTGTATTCTCTCCAAAGCTTCCACATTCTTCTGGTAATGTGGTGACCAGAACTGTATGCAATACTGCAAATGCAACCTAACCATGATTTTACATAGCTGCAATATGGGCCATGATTCTCCCATCACCGGCCTTGAACAAGGATTTGCGCTTTGGTGGGGATGCATGCACATTTCCCAGAACCAGCGAACAGTTGCCGATCAGACCATGTTGAAAACTGGTGGGAAGGTAGGTAATAATTTAAATCTCTTTTGAATGTATTTTAAACATGTTTATTAATTTATTATCCGGAACTTTCAGGTCCAGGAGACTAGCAGGAGACCCCGCCGGGATGGGCAATTGAGGTCAGGTGGTGGGAATGGTGGTGATCCCTGGGCATGGGCACCCTGACAGTGCCAGCCTGTGTCCCTTAGCACTGCCTAAGGGGCAAAGTGCTCATGTTTAGGGGGCACCATGGCACTGCCCACTAGGCATTGGGCAGTGCCAAGAGGGTGGGTTCTATGGGTGGTTGGTGGAGGTGGGGGGTCCCACTGCCACTCTGCAGACATGATCGTTCTGGAATGGAGAGAGAGCAGCGATTGGGATGCAGAAGGGTGGTATGCCGGGGGCAGGGTGATGTGAAATTGCCATTGCTGGGGGGTGGGTGGGCTGTACATCAGGATGCTCCAGGGTGGGGGAGGGGAATTGTGGGGGCTGCAAATGGGCCGTGGGAAGGGGTCTGGAGGGGCAGCACTGTGATTGAGCTGGCCAGCAAATGGGGTGACTGACAGATCGGGACTACTGCGCATGTGCAAAGTGTCAAAGCTGTCAGATTCTGGCGCAAATTGGCCCCCATCCCCTGGGCTATTAATGAGATTCACGACTGGGACCTCTGCAGTGCATAGAGTGGGGAGATTCAGGTGAGAAGCTGAACTGACAAAACAGTTGGGATTTAGAACCCTTTTCCCACCAATTCAGGGTTTTGGGGAAAATTGTCTCCATGACACTCCTGTACTCGATGTCCTGGCTGATGAAGGCAAGCACGCCATATGCTTTCTCAATCACTTTGGTCACCTATGTTGCCATTTTTAGTGAACTGTGGACCTGCACTCCTAGATCCCTCTGTATATTAATGTTTCTAAGGGTTCTGCCATTTACACTATAATTCACACCTAAATTTGATCCTCCAAAATGCGTCATCACGCATTTGTCCAGATTCCACCTGCCATTTCTGTGCCCAAATCTCCAATCTATTTATATCCTGTTGTATCTTCTGACAATAACCCGGCACTATCATCAACTCTACCAATCTTTGTGTTACCTGCAAACATACCAATCAGACCCCCCATATTTTCTCCAGATCATTTATATGCACTTCAAACAACAGGGGTTCCAGCACTGATCCCTGTGGAACACTGTTGGCTACCAATCTCCATTCTGAAAAACACCCTTCCACTGCTACTCTGTCTTCTATAACCAAACTAGTTTCTGTATCCAACTACGCAGCACAGCCTGAATCCCATGTGATTTTAGTTTTTATACCAGTCTGCTATGTGGGACCTTGCCAAATGCCTTTGTAAGGCCTATATAAACTACATCCACAACCCTTTCTTCAATTATCTTTGTCACCCTTTCAAAAAACTCAATCAAGTTGGTGAGACATGACCTTCCCTGTACAGACCATGCTGCCTGTCAGTAATTAGTCCATTTTCTTCCACATGAGCAAATATCATTTCCCTCAGTATTTTCTCCAAAAGCATTCCTATCACTGACTTCAGGCTCACCAGCATATAATTTCCTGGATTATCCCTGCTTCTTTTCTTAAACAAGGGGACAACATTGGCTATTCTCCAGTCCTCTGGAACCTCACCTGTGGTCAAAGCCTATGCGCAGATATCTGTTAAGGCCCCAGCTGTTTCTTCCTTTGCCTCCCACAGTAACCTGGGATACATCCCATCCGGCCCCAGGACTTGTCAACCTTATTGCAATTTAGAATACTTCCTCCTTCAATATATTGACATTTTCTGGAATGTTCACACATCTTTCTCTGACCCCAACATCTGCCATGTCCTTCTCCTTGGTGAATACCAAAACAAAATATTCATTGAGGATCTCACCCACTTCCTATGGCTCCACACATAACTTCCCTCTATTGTCCTTGTTTGGGTCTACTCTTTCTCTTGATACCCTCTTGCTTCTAATGTTTGCATAAAAAGCCTTGGGATTCTCCTTGACCCCTGTTTGCTCAAGACATTTCATGGCCCTTCTTAGCTCTCTTAATTTCATGTTTAAGTTTCTTCCTACTTCACTATATTCTCAAGGGCTTTGTCAGTTTTTAGATACCTTGACCTTTTGTATGCTTCCTTTTTCCTTTTGACTAAATTTACAATTTCCCTGGTCATCCATGCTTCCCGAATCCTGCTGTTTCTATCCTTCATTTTTGCAGGGATATGCCTGTTCTGTACTTCAATCAACTCCCACATGCCAAACGTGGGATTTGCCCTCAAATAGCCATTCCCAATCTACATTCCCCAGCTCCTGACTAATTTAGATGTAATTGCCCCTAACCCAATTAAGCAACCTCACCCGAAGCCCACTCTTGTCTTTATCCATGAATATGTGAAATCTTATGGAATTATGTTTGCTAAGCCCAAAGTGCTCCCCCATTGAAACATTAATCACCTGGCTTGCTCATTCCCCAATACCAAGTCTAGTATGGACCCTGCCGAGTTGGATTGTCAAAAAGCCCCTGGAGTCCCAGTCAATACGTCACCCATCACAACTACCCTGCTTTCTTCACACCTTTTCAGTATCTGACTCATAATACTCTGTCTCCTGTGGGATGCTGGGAGGTCTCTAATACATTCCTAACATTGTGATTTCACTCTTCCTATTCCTGAGCTCCGCCCATAATGCCTCAGTACAAGATTTCTTCATTGTGTCCTCCCTCAATACAGTTTTGATGTCCTCCCTAATCAGCAATGCTAATTACAAATACTGCTCCCCCCAATCTTTTGTTGTCCCCTTCCATCCCTTCTTTAGCCATGCCTTCATAACAGCAATAACATCTTAATTTCATGCAGTAATCCAGGCTCTCAGTTCATCTGTCTTACCTTCTTGCATCAAAGCCTCCAGTCCCACCAAGCCTGAGGCCTCCTTCTGCTCGCTCTTACTCTGCACTATGGTTATCTCAGTCTCAGTTTTTTTTCCCAAAGTCCCTACACTTACTTGCCTGCTGTCCCTATACTTACTTGCCTGCTGTTCTGGTTCCCATTCCCCTGCCACATTAGTTTAAACCCTCCCAAACAGCACTAGCAAATCTCCCACCCAGGATATGGTGCCCCTCCAGTGCAGGTGCAATCCATCCTTTTTGTACAGGTCCCATCTTCCCTAGAAGACTTCCAGTCATCCATATATCTAAAACCCTCCCTCCTACACCAGCTCTTTAGCCTTGTGTTCAACTTACTTTCTCCTGTTCCAAGTCTTACTAGCTTGTAGCATGGGAGTAATCCTGAGATTACTACTCTAGAGAGCCTGCTTTTTAGCTCCCTTCTACCTCATTGAATTGTCTGTTTCAGGATATCCTATATCCACACAAACATCCAAGACCCTGGCACCAGAAAGGCAGCAAACCACCCTGGAGACTCGGTCACGGCCTCAGAAACATCCGTCTGTTCAATGGGCTAAATCTTCTATTCCTATTAATGTGTGCCCTTCATGAATATCTGAAAAGAATATAATAATGGCTCCAGGCTACAAATGAGCCCCAAATTGAAAATGCCTAATAGTAATTCTTTCCACTGAGTGACAGGACACTGATATGATTTTCGAATCTTGACAATCGATGGGCCTCCCTTGCTGTGTTGCTCCAGGCATGGATGCATGCCCCCAATATGTTCATAATCCATCCTCAAGATTTGGAGCTTCTACACCACCGGATTTCTGGTGGCAAAACAATGCTGTCAGAATGTTCATGCTGAGGTTTTTTTTAACCAAGGTCAAAATACGTCTTTTACCAAAGCATTTTAACATCTTGGCAAACACAAAACAGCAAAATTTCAAATACATTTATAAGAGACAAACAATAAAAACCTGTACACAGCATTGCTAAACCAGAAAGCATTAATAGCATCACAAGCTGCAGTTAGGGGCGTTTATGGCAAAAAATCCCTGATGTTTTACAATGAGCTTAGAAGTATTAAGCATCATACGAAGATGAGCTGCTGTACGGGTGAGATTCTTGTATGTACTCCACCACCTCGGAAGTAAAGTCCCACCTCTCTTTTTGCTTTATGGATTGAAACTTCACAATGATTAGTTTGCAAAATGATACACTCTGAAAGCTCAACAAATGCCTCCAACTCCTTTTTATCCACTGTCACATTTGAGCAAGGAAGAAAACTAATTGTGTCAGAATGCAGTTAATTGCACAGCTTCAAACATTTGTCTTCGACAGAAATAAATGTTCTCTTGAAGTGAATAGCATTTTTGTGATAAAGGTTTCCTACTGAAGCATGACAGCTGTCACTGTGGAAGATAATCATCCCCTTTCCCTGAACTGCATTTGAACCTTTATCTCCCCCAGTAAAGGTTTGTCATGGAGAATAGCTATGCAGGCAGCTCATCAGACACGACAAATAAAATAATCTTTGATTTTGAAGTTTTGAACATCAGATTAATGTTGTTCTTTTTTGTAAAAATTCATGACAGCTAGCCCTTGAATGTCCATTTTCCTCTTTAACATTAATGAAGTGAAAGAATTCAGTATACTCATTATTATAAAGCATGTATATGTTTGAAAGCAAATCTTGTTTTAATTCCTTAAAATGATGGAGATCATTACGGATATAACATTTAACGCTAGACCTATAAATAAATGAAACACTTTAATTCAGACATTAATTAAAGTGGTTGAATGAGAATGAATCATCTTTCAAAGGATGCCAAGTCTAGATTGGAATTTGTTGATCTCTATCTGAACATACTTACCAGAAGTCTTTTGATAACCTGGTCACGTTCAGATAGCTTATCTTGAAGTTTGTTAATGTGGTGTAAATCTTCTGGTTTAGATTCATGTTTCCTTGATTTTTCTTCCATCTCTTTCACTCTGCAAATAATTACAGGTTTGTCACAGACTATTATGAGTCACTTATCAACACATTGTAATAATAATTTATATTGTAACTTGACAATATAATAACACTCAAAAAGAGTTAACACTGTGACAAGAAATAATAGTGTGCTGCTTATTCCACCCCATGGTGGGTGAAAACATCTTGCTGTTGTGTCTGTTGTACACAACAAATAAGAAGAGGATGCCAAGTCTGAAAACAATGAGGTATTATTAATAGTACACATCAAAGTGGAACAAATTTCAGACGAAGATGTGAATTGAGACAAGGGAAATAAGTTGATTCCAATTGTGGTGCTATGCTATTAATAAGATCTTGGCAATTTGTTTTGCATAGCTTCATCTATGTAATAGGGCAATTGAATTTCTGCAGTTGTCTCATTTGTTCGCTATAAACTGGCCAGAAATCCCAGAAAATGGGCCTTCGGACTGGTTTTCATCCTAGGATGTTTTACAAGAAGGGGCTGGAGTTTGGTGGCTTCTTGCAAGCTGTCCCCTGTGTACTCTCTAATTCTATCTTTAACTCTCAGTCTATGCTTTTAAAACTCATGACTGTAACACTACATTCTGCACTCTCTCCTTTCCTTCCTTATGTATGGTATGCTTTGTCTGTATAGCGTGCAAGAAATAATACTTTTCACTGTATGCTAATACATGTGACAATAATAAATCAAATTAATTTTGGCAGGTGTTGCAACTACATTCTGGCCTCAGCCGTTTATTTGTGTGGCTTTTAACATTTAAAATAAATTCTGATTTTTTTTTCCATTCTAAGTAGATTTGTACTTAAACAGGGAATGCAACACTCACTCGGTTTCCAAGGAAACTATCTTTGCTTGGAGACGGGTTTGGGAGCTGCTGAAATCCGACACAATGCCTTGGATTTCTTTCAGGTGATCTTGTTTCAAGAAGTTGATTTCTTTGTCGTGTTCGGCCTTCAGCTCTTTTTCCAGAGACCTTTGAAATTGATTAAATAGAAATAAGACAATATTGTGGCAATTCTATGCAAGAAAAACACAATGGCATAAACCTATAGAAGTTATCCACCAGTCATACAATACTATTGATTGGAAGAGATAGGGTTCATACATTTAGAAATGTGTGTTCTTTTTTACAGATAAGTGCTGATTTCTGATGAATGATATCTCTAGCCCTGAGAATTTATTTTCTAGATGTGGAGTCCCACTTGCTAAGAAGAAAATAAATGTTGCAGCTTAAAAAATAAATTAGAGAGGTAGTCCTCTTTTAAGTTCAAAGTTTAACTAAAGTTAGACCACACCCTCTCCTAAAATCATCTGTATATTCAATCTTTATTTAATTTACTGCACAATTATTTAACTATAATTTATATTTTTTGTTTAGTCTTTGTATTTAAATGAGGAATCTTAAATCTGATGACTGAAGAGCCTTTCTACTACTTATTCTCCTCATAGATGCCCCAGGTCTACTGTAAAGGGATGCAGAATTCACAGAAATCTCTCTGACAAACCAATAGCATGTTTCTGGGCAACTCTACATGAAGTGAACAGTGAAACCCTTAATGCTGGGAGCAACTCAGACATAAAGTATAGAAGCGTCTAACTTTTAGCTAATATGTTTAAAGGTTGAACACAAACAAGATATGAAAATGATTGTTGAAAATCATGTGACCATTGATATTTGAGCTGCAATCAGTTTCCGGTGTCAGGCAAACGCCTAATTAAATATAGATAGCCATCATGGGGATTCACATATCTTTATGTTTAAGGATGGACTAACACCAAAGTGCTGCAGAATTTTCAGACTGTCAGACTCTGTTTCCTACTGAACAAAAAGGAAAATCAAAATTTAAT
Organism: Sphyrna mokarran; assembly: GCA_024679065.1. NCBI lineage: Eukaryota > Metazoa > Chordata > Chondrichthyes > Carcharhiniformes > Carcharhinidae > Sphyrna > Sphyrna mokarran. The sequence goes on along the minus strand of JAGIQG010000001.1, from coordinate 100,747,471 downwards.
TGATAATAGATGATCCAAATGGCTCCCATCATAATCATTACATCATGATGGCTTTTCCCACCTAAGCCAGACTAGGTGTAACTAAATGTCAACTTATAACACAGGACATAAAATAACACCATCTCTTGTTTAGAAAAGGGCTTGAAGTTTAAAAGAAACACATATGGCAGCCATGTTTTAAATTTCAGCTAAAAGCTATTTGCAGTTAGTTGTCAGACATCATTTGATCAGAAAGCCAGACTACAATCTAGCTACAAGTTATCAAGCAGCCAAGATAGTTAACAGCAATATCGTGAAAGCACTTGATCCAAACTGAGAAAACTCCCCAAATCTCCCCAGGCTTAAAAATCTGAGAATTTTTAGCTATTTAAATATAGGAAACCTCACAAACCTCCTTTCACTTTACAAAATTCTCCCTTCAACCTCAAAGCATCTAAACACACAAGAAACTACAGGCCTACCATGTGAGAGATCACAGGTTATAAAGTAGAGACCAAAACATATGTAATAGTATATGACCTTTATCTGTATCTAATTTTTGTGTGTATGAGGGGTCTGTACCTAAATTTGCATCTAATTTTGGGTAGTGTGAGAATAAATAAGCCTTCGCTTTTAAACTCAGAAAAGCTTGCTGCTGCATTATTTACAAGGGCAATTAAGGATGATTATAAGAAAACATACATCTTTTTCCATAAACAAACATATTGATCATGAGAAATATAAACAGCACATACATTCTGTCACTGATACCAATCATCAATTGTATTGCATTTTCACAAAAGAGGAAAGCATGAGTTTATTCAGAATCAATATGTGATCGGCAGATTTTCTCCCCCTATTTACCCAGTGTATAAAGTGCAAATGCCCTTACTGCTTTATTGATATAATCTTAACTATATGACCCATCAAATGTCATGAATTGTTTATTTGGGAAGGAGCACAAAATGACGATATGGCATAGGTCACCCATTTTATGCCCTGTCCAATATTCATGCAGGAAAAAAAAATGTGACAGATATATACTACCCAAGATCAACTCTAATTGTTTAGTTCTCTGATTTTGACATCTAACTCCATCTTTAACACGCCTAATGATTGTTCAGAAATTCTATCCTTAGGAGCTAAAGAATGCAATATTATGGAGGTCAAATTAAGCAGTCTTTGTGATGTAAAGTAATGGGATCAGAAACTCAGCACAGTTGTAAATCAGACACTGAAGTTTCTTGCACAGTAGTTTGACCTAAACCAGTTACAAGAGAGGTAGATGGAGCCAAATATGGTAGCTTTTTACCTTCAAATCTTAAATTCAGATCATTTATGTACATTGTAAATAAGCATGGCTTAAGAGAAGACTCCATGGAACAAATCTGAAAGTGATATTCTTTTAATCCACACCTTTGCTGTTCTTGAATAAAAAAGCATATCTTTTCTTTCTGTTATTGGTGGGTATCATTTGGGATAGCAAAGTCAACATATTACTGATGCTTCACATGCCCCGATTCATCCATTAGCAGAGTAACTGCTGCTCAACTTGATTCAGGAGCCCCTACACAAAGGTGGGAGATGAATACCTCTAGGAAGTTATGAGGACAGTTCAAAAAGGAGGTGCACCACTACTTTTTCAAGGGAAATTAAGGGTAGAATATGAAGAATAAGGATAAATAAAAACACAGCTTGAGTGATTTTGTATGCTAACACATACAGTTGAGGACCACGTTCTGACCGCTTTTGCACTCCAAAGTTAGTGTTGGGTTGTTAAGCTCAATGCTGAGATAGACAGATTTTTAATCAGGAAGGGAACCAAAGGTTATGGTTGGGGATAAGGCAAGAAAGTGGAATTGAGGGCTTATTACATTAGGTCAGTCAGGATTCTATTGAATGGCACAGCAGACTAAAAGGACCAAAAAGCCTACTTCTGGTCACATTGAATATTGCTTCATCAAAAAACAGATTATTTGAACACAATGTGTAACCAAGTACTTACATTGACATAGGACCTTAGGAACCACCACTCCTACCCCTAACACTATCACAGTCCCTATTAGAATATATGTCACACACTGCAAACTGGTAACAGCCCCACTTTTCGACAATACACCTAATGTGCATCCACAAACTGGTAACTAACTTGAATGATGAAGTCCCGGGTTTCAAATATTCAGAGAGAATCTGGATAATTCCCAGCCACTTGAGCATGGGCCAGGCAAGATGTGGCCACTTACTCCACAAAAGGAACACGAGGAGCAGCTCAAATTGTGACTGTGACCATCCAAGTCAGACCATAGTCCACATATTGAACTTCAGCCGTGACACATCCATTCCAGGTGACATCCACACTGCGTTGGCTGAAGCTGTTAAATGGATTGTTAATTTTGATGCTGATCTATATAACTGCTTCACCAGCCAAACATACAAAAGAATTTAAACAAAATTCAGTCAATGTATTTGTTTGGTGAATGAGCTACCAACTTCTGTTGTTGATCCTCTTTGCTTCTGTGCTGGATAGCTTTCTGATTCCATGACTCTAGCTCCTTGTTGAGCTGTGACACAGCATTCTGAAGAAGTGTCTTCTCTTTCTGCAGCTCGGAAGTTTCAGCCTGGGACTTCGATAGGTTTTCTTTGAGAGCTTTCATCTGTTTCTGGTAATTATCCTCCTTTGAAAAATAGATTTACACCTGTAACCAATTGCTTATTCCCATAACTACTAAATTTGTTTGTTAATACAAGTCATGATAATCCTGAAAGATCCCACATTATTCATATCTAACAGGCATCATTATGAGAGAAGGAACAGAGTTGTTATGTGACTGGATGAGTAATCTAGCAGCCTGGACTAATGATCTAGAGATAAGAATTTAAATCCCATCACATTGGCTAGAAAATTTTAATTCCATTCTCTGAAATCCACACTTGTATATCTAACCATCAGAAAAAACCTAATAAGAATCAAAGCAGACGGACCACTTGGCATCATGCAATCCAGTCAATCCTGCAAAGTCTCTTGATGGACATCTGGAGATTTGAAAAAACAGACAAGAAACAGTCTGTTCCGAGAGTGATACTGGAGAGTTAATGTCCCAGGCACCCCCATCTCTGTCCCTAGGTTGTTCTGCAGGTCAAACCCGTAGAAGTGATGTTACAGCTGTATACAGTCAGGAAAGAGTTCCTTGAATTCCTCAACATTAGCTCAAGATTTCATGAAGTTTCATAGTAGCAGGTCAAGCATCGATGAGTAATCTGCTGATTACTTCCTCCTTCAGTTGATAAATCAGTGCTCCCTAATGTTGAACACTATTTAGAAGAAATGCTAAGATTGGCAAAAGCACAGAATACTCTGTGTGGAAAACATCAATGCCCATCATTTGCCATGTATTCCGCCATCTTTTGTTGATGGCAGTTGCCAGATGGTTTCATTATGAATGCCTGGCTGAGCTCCAAGACTGACTAGTGAACTCAGCTCATTGGGTATTGCTTGCACATGATAATAAGGTGGCTAATTTTGTTTGATTGACAGTTTTATCGGCTTATGATGACTTTATTTTTCTTTGAAGTGGTATTTCAATACCCGTGAGTTCATTCAGTCAAGATTAAAAGGTATAAAGAGCATTAAAGTTTTCTGAATAGGACTTCCATTGGCTGATTAACAGTTTTATGAGAACCTATCAGGGAAATTTCTTTCAAAGAGAATACCTTTTTCTCCTAAGTATTTCAAAGATTTAATAATATTATGTGGTTCGTGAGCTCTAGTCCTAATAGATATTGTGTGGAGGATACATATGGGGAGGCTTGAAAAATATGAGGTGTCATGGATAGGCATGGGAAATAGGAAGGGACATGGGAGATATGAGGTCTAAAGGAAGGTCACTGGGAAGATAGGACTGAGGATAGAGGACCCAACAATCATGAATTGAACTGGACCAGCAAACTTCCTAACCTGTCATCCTCATCATCTGCCTGCCTTTGTTGCCACGTCAGACAAGCATTGGGAGGCAGTGGACACTGAAACCAAAATACCGGGTGACTGCGCTGACCTTTAGAAGTTGGGATTGCGATGTTTGGAAATGGCCTGACTTGTAGTTCCTGAAATGAAAGTGAAAATGTGACCAAAGTCTTATTTTCACTCTTGGGGCACCTTCCACCATGTTGTGTGGTAGTACCACCATACTAAATTGGATAGAATAAGAACATCTCTTGCAGCTCAAAACAGAGCATCTATGAAGGCTGGGGGTCAGTAGCAGGAGAATTGTGTTCAACCACAATTTGTGACCTCACGGCCCAGCATATCCCTCACCCTATCATGAGTATCAAGCTGGGTGATCAACCCTGATTCAGTGAGGGATGCAATGAGCATGAGAAAAGTAGCACTAGCCTTGATCATAATCGTCACTCACTTTTAAGTATCTCTTTTCCTGTTGTCTTATTTTTATCCCCTCCCTTTCTCTCTTCTTCGGAGGATATTGACTGTGCTGAGATACAGTGTAACACCCAAGTAGACATAATTCAACAGGGAGCATGTGTCAACAGACTATTCAACTACAAAGAATACCACTGAACCACCTGATGTTATTTACTTCTAACATCCAGACGTCCATACAGCAGCAGTTGATGAATAGCAATTAGGAGCAGGAATTGTAGATGATTTTCCTCTCCCCATCTCAGGAACACTAAGATAAATTTTAGGCTAATCTACATTGTTCTAATGAAGTTTTGCTAACTCAGTACAGAGCAAAGCTTGAAACTGTGACATTCTCAGTCTCCATTGCTCAGATACTCACTGAATCACTGGCGGAGCCCAAGCTAAGTAAATACCAGATCACTATAGCTACACATCATGCCCATGCAAATACTCTGAGAATCCTTACTGATCTTGTGTCGGTAGATTGAATATCAGATGTAAATTTACAGCTAGATCTTGTGAAAATCTCAATGCTACTTGCCAATAAGAGGACGACTAAGTTGGTATTTTAGGCATTTTTTTTAAGCCTTCATTTGCAGTCCAAGAAACTGGAATGTGGTATTAAAAATAACCTTTAACAGCATACATTAAGAACATGTATAGCTTCAAATATTAATAATATATAATTTTATGCACATATTTAAATACATAATAATACATTACAGGCACTTTGATAGCTTCTTGACGGCTTCAATCTAGTCCACAATCGACACTAGTATTTTAGTTTTCAATGCTAATGCTTTTCTTGATTATGAGTCTATTTTGTCTATATTTGTGTATTCTATCCCACCAGGAAAGCATCTATCAGCAAAGTGAGGAACAAAGGTGAATATTTTAGCTTTAACTATGAATATTTGTTTCTCAGATCGTAGCTTAATTCCACAAAAGAAAGCATGTTTACCACCATCCGTGGGAAAAGAAATGGAAGATTATTATACCACAGAATTTCAGTAACAATAGTTTGATGCTGGAAGAGAAACAGAAAATACATTCACATCATACTGAGCAATGACATTATATTTGATACATGCTGAAATTAAAAACTGGAATTTCTCTTCAACATAAAATGGGAATAAAATCATTTTTTCATTAATTATTGATCCTTTCATCAGATTATAGAAATGCATACTGATTCTGTTCCTCTTACCCCCATTTCCTATAATTATTTTGTGGTGGGCCATTCGGTAGGAAAACCCTAAATCTTTCTCTTGTAACCTGAAGAGGTTACACAAGCCTGAGTCAGCTTTCTGTTTAGACAATGTTGAAGTATATAGTATTCAGTGAAGGGGTGGAGCCCTGAAACTCTGAAGGCTGTTTGAGGCAAGTTGTTCATAATATGCTGCCAATCTCCACTGCTAAGCCCTCTGGAAGGTACAAAACAATTGATAATAAACTGCTGCACATAAATGATAAAGAGCATAAAGAGTGTTTACTGATAGGTTGGGATGAAGGGGACAGAAGTTACCACCCATCATTTAGCTTGCTGCAACCTCAGTCCACAATTGAATCTTTTGTAGGTCTATCATTGTCCTCATGGAAAGGCCCAAGAGGGCTAATGCTTTTGGATGTCTAATCCAGTACACAGATCTGGAACCTCAGTTGGCCTTCCTCATCCATTGCCCAGGAGATCAGAACATCTGTTTTCTCCTGATAAACTGGTCATCCAACAGAATCCAGTTGAAGATAAAGGAAACTCTTGGACAGGGAATATTTTTTACAAACATGCATCCATCCTCTGACACAGAGGGCCATGTTTGAGTGAACAGTCCAGTTTCTGTTTTCCAGTCTTTCACCTCATTGTTAGTGGGCTTACACTGGACATGTGCTGAAAATATGTGGCTTCCTTTTGAGAAGACAATTATAAACAAGCCCTTACCACTATTTTCTGCTGTTTGCTCTTTTCTTCATTTTTCAAGACCTGCTCCTTTAGGGTCTCAAGCTGGGATTTCAGATCCTGATTTAATGCTGTGACACACTGAACATTTTCCAGGAGCTTTTCTCTTTCTTTGTTGAACTGGGACTGAAGCAGCTGGAGAGCATCTTGTGAAGACTTTGTTTGTTGCTCTATGTTCTTCTTCATATTTGCAAGCTGAAATAAAATCAGAAATAAAATTCAAAACATTGACGCTTTAGCTTCATTTTAATCCATTCCTCAACACCTCTAATTTTCAGGATCAATACCATTGCTTTCTTTATGAGGCCCATGAGAAAGTCATCAAAGCTAATAAATTGACCATTAAGAGTAAGAGAAAAGTTCTTAAAACACATCAAGAATTTTTAGCAACTTTCAGAAAACAGAAGTAACTCGAGGCAGTTCTGAAAATCAGTTTTGTGCATTCAGTAAAGTTAAATAAAATCAGCTAAACTGAGCTGAATTCTCTTCGGTTTATTATGAATAAAGGAACACATATTGGAATTTGATAAAAATAAAATATTGCAAATTTGGATACTGGAAATCTGAAATAAAAACAGAAAATACTGAGTAAACTCAATGGGTCTGGTTGCATCTGTGGAGAGAAGCAGAGTTAATGTTTCAGATCTAAATGACTCTTCTACAGACTTCATAACCCAACAGACTATAATCAATAAGGACAGGCAACAACACTTAGAATAGGTAGAACATTACAGCGCAGAACAGGCCCTTCGGCCTTCAATGTTGCGCCGACCAATTATGAAAAAAGCAATGACCCTCCAAACTAAACCATTCCCTTCTCTTCCATATACTTATCAACTAACCTCTTAAATGCTACCAAACTTGGCGCATCTACAACTGCTGCAGGCAGGGCATTCCACTCCCGAACCACCCTTTGGGTAAAGAACCTACCTCTGATATCCGTCCTATAACTATCACCCCTTAATTTAAAGCTGTGTCCCCTCGTGCTAGCTTTCTCCATCCTAGGAAAAAGGCTATCACTGTCCACCCTATCTAAACCTCTAATCATCTTATATGTTTCGATAAGGTCCCCTCTTAGCCGCCTCCTTTCTAACGAAAACAACCTCAAATCCCTCAGCCTCTCTTCATAAGACCTGCCCTCCATACCAGGCAACATCCTGGTAAACCTCCTCTGTACCCTCTCCAATGCCTCCACATCTTTCTTATAATGTGGGGACCAGAACTGCACACAATACTCCAAGTGCGGCCGCACTAGAGTTTTGTACAGTTGCAACATGACGTTGCGGCTCCGAAATTCAATCCCCCTACCAATAAAAGCTAAGACTCCATATGCCTTCTTAACAACCTTATCGACTTGACTGCCTACTTTCAGGGATCTATGCACAAATACACCAAGATCCCTCTGTTCATCAACACTATTAAGAATCCTACCATTAGCCCTATACTCTACACATTTATTATTCCTGCCAAAGTGCATTACCTCACACTTTTCCACATTAAACTCCATTTGCCACCTCTCGGCCCAGCTCTGCAACTTGTCCAAGTCTCTCTGCAAACTATAACACCCCTCTTCACTATCTACCACTCCACCGACTTTAGTGTCATCCGCAACTTCCTCCATGATGATCCTCAACGCTTTTACCCCACAAGACTTTGTCCTCAGAACATTACTATACTTCTATAGCTGTGTGGCCAAACTCCAATCCAACCCATTTTCAGGTTTGTTGATGACACCATCATAGTGGGTCAGATTTCAAACAATGATGAGACCAATTACAGGAAAGAGATATGGACAATATGATTTAATGGTTTGATGATAATAATCTCTCCTTCAATGTTAGAAAAATGAAGGAAATAGTCATCAACTTAGGAAAAGTAGAGGATATGACCTTGTATACATCAAGGTGATGAAGTGGAAGTAGACAAGAGCTTCACGTTTCTAGTTGTCCAGATCACCAACATCTTTATCCTTCCATGTTGATGGTATAGTTAAGAATGCCCACAAACGCCTCTACTTTCTCAGGAAGCTCATGAAGTGTGACATGTTTGCTACAACTCTCACCAACCTTTACGGATGCACCATAGAAAGCATTATTTCTGGTTGTATCACAGCTTGGTATGTCTCCTGCTCTGCCCAAGCCCACAAGAAATATCAAAGCCAGTCCATTGCACAAATCAGCCTCCCATCCATTGACTCCATTGACACTTCCTGCTGTCTCGGAAAAGCAGCCAGCATAATCAAGCATCCTATGCACCCCAGACATACTCCCTTCCAACTTCTTAGGTCGGGGAAAAGATACAAAAGGTTAAGAACACGTACCAACTGGCTCAGGAACAACTTCTTCTCTACTGTCATCAGACTTTTGAATGGACCTACCATACATTAAGTTGACCTTGTCTACACCCGAGTCATAACTGTAACCCTAAATTCTGCACCTCTCCCTTCCTTCTCATCTATGTACTCTATGAATGGTACATTTTGTCTGTATGGTGCACAACAGTACTTTTCACTTTGTCTCACTACATGTGACAATAATAAATCAAATAGATTACTATTATCACAATCTATATTCATATAATTGAGAACCCCCACCCCCCATTATAAGGGCTCTGTAATCCTTGCGCCTGTCCATAATTTCTTTGCAAATACATTCCTTCCAACCAGTTGGTTGCACATGGATTACACCAAGCAATGTAAATTTTTTTTTTAATTTCTTAGTTCTTGTCAAACAGAATCTATCCTTGAACCTTCTGCAACATCTTCTTTCTCCAGCACTGTAGTGTTTTGTTTAATCAATACCTCCACTTCTCCTTTTCATCCTCATCGTACTTTGTATAGAAGAATGCTGGAACTCACCAGGAAACCACGGTTAGTACAAGCTGCCATATTGAACTGTGTGTAAAGAGGTACTCACCTGCTGTCATGTGATTAAGTGCTTGTGAAGTTACTTTCCTGGTATTAGATAGCTATTTTTGTCTACTTAGGTGATTTTATGGTTCTATATTGGCTGTGTGATCTACTCAACTCTTAGTAATTTCTGGCAATCCATCTTTTCTTCACTCTACTAGGAGGAGAAGCAGCAACATGAGGAAGGAACAGAGCCCAAACTGCAGAGAAAACAAGTAGAAGGAACAAACTACCAGGAGGATTTGGATGGTTTGGAGAGAGTATAGAAGAAGTTTATTAGGATTTGGAGGGTATTAGCTATGAAGAGAGGTTGGATAAACTCAGTTTGTTCTCACTGGAGTGACAGAGATTGAGGGGTGATCTAATAGAGGTTTACAAGATTGTGAGTGGCATGGACAGAGTGGATCATCAGATGCTGTTTCTTAGAGTAGAAAAATCAAGTACAATGGGACATAGGTTTAAAGTGCATAGGGAAAAGTTTTAAGGAGATATGCAGGGCAAGTTTTTTTACACTGAGGGTGGTGAATATCTGGAACGTGCTGCCTGGAGAAGTGGTGGGAGTAGGTACAACTGTGGCATTTAAGGGGCAACTAGACAAATACATGAATAGGATGGGAATAGGAAGGATATGGAACCCGTAAGTGCATACGGTTTTAGTTTAGGCAGGCATCATGATTGGTGCAGGCTTGGAGGATTGAAGGGCCTGTTCCTGTGCTATACTTTTCTTTGTTCTTTGAAGAGAGATTAGAGGGATCTTCACTCTCTCAATGAGTTTCAGGCACAGCAGAATATAACTCCACTTTTCTGAACAGCAGTGCATAACATGTGCTTCTCCAGAGAGTTCGCCACACAGACTCAGGCTCCAACAACAAGATCCGCAATGTATTGCTTCAGCAGCGCTTCTTGTAGACATAGTCACCGCAGCACCAAACTGCTTTGACTCAACCATGTTCCACAATACCATAGAATGATTGCAGTCAATCTATACTCCAGACTTACCTGTGTGTCTGTGGGTGATCATCCCACCTTCATATGTTAGACACCAGTTGGTTGCCTCCTTACTCCCATATCAGGAGGAAAACTGGAGGTTATAATGTGGCCTGGGAGTTCAAATAATCTGGGACTCAATCTGATATCAGGAGGGGGAGCTGATGCTGGCATCGATCTCCTGAAATCCACAGCCACTTAAAAGTCAGTTATCTATAATTGCTCCATCTTACAAATCATGATTACGGTTTATTTGGACAGAAAATCATGGAAATTGTGCACCTGATTTAATTGCTCTCTCAGGAAAGCTCCCTGTTAAGAATGCAATTTTGCTTCTATATGCTTCTATTATTCTTTCCTCCATTTACCTCTGTTTCAAGTGCTATTGTTACGCTTTGCCACTTTTCCTGTAAATCTTTCATTTCATTCTCTTTCTCCTGCTGTAGGCGAGCCAAAGTGGACTGTTTGTCATTTGTATATTCTCGCTCCAACTGTTCCCGTAGTTTGTCACTGTCAGATCTAAGAGGTACAATAAAAGGACAACTATCACTTTTTGATCCTGAATCAATCTACTGAAAAGCTTCTCCAGTTCTAATCACAGATTGAAAATTACTGGAAAACCGGGATACCACCAAGAGAATATAGTGAAACCAGTGGATTAGGAAAATCCTAACAGATTTGCATCTAATGTCCTTTATTTGCATGTCTTCTCATTTTAAAAGTGGTCATAGCATTGAGGGGAGGCAGTGGCATTGCATAGTGTTATTGTCACTATAGGCTAGTAATCCAGAGACTCAGGTTAATATTCTGGGGACCTGGGTTTGAATCCCATCATGGAGATGGTGAAATTTATATTCAGTAAAATTTATGTTCCAGAATTAAAAGTCTAATGGTAACCGTGAAACCATTATCAATTGTTGTGAAAACCCACCTGTTCACTAATGACCTTTAGGGAAGGAAATCTGTTGCCCTTATGTGATCTGGTCTACATGTGACTCCAGATCCATAGCAATGTGGTTAACTCTTAAATGCCCTCAAGGATGGACAATAAATGTTGGCACAATCAACAATGCCCACATCCCATAAATGAATAAAAAAATGAATAGCTTGAGCCTGATGATTAGCTTTAGCTCCTATAGCATCTTTCTATCGCTCTCACTGGGATCATGCCTAATCATGTGATTTGTTTATTTGCTGTTGTTGTGTTGGCAACCCAGGATCATTTTCCAAGGAGGCTATGTCCTTATCCTGGGATCTACTATGTTAGCAGCCCGCATGGAATAAGGTGGCTTTGAGAGAGCTGGGGTATATGGCAAATTCCAGACAGTTTGAAGTAATGAAAAGCCCTGTCCCAAACCCCTTTCCTCTGTGTGCTGCAGCTGCTAATGTCTGAAGTATCAGAGGAATTGGGTAAGCAGGGGCTGTTAGCAGTTCATTAGTACCTGATGCATTAAGTTGGATATTCCTGGAGCCTTAACATGATGTTTAGATCTCATGACCAGATTATGTGATATCAGGTCATTTGACATCTGGCCACATGGGTCTACATGTCTTACCTTATGAAGGTTAGATCCCCTATAACTGATGATATGTATTTGTGGGTTTTGCACCAGTTGCTCTTATATGGGCAAATCCAAGAACAACAAGACCATCCAGAGGAGACGAAGAAGGGAAATTGTGGATGGGGAAAGACTGAAAACATTCTCCATTTCTGCCCCATAGCCCTAATGCTCTATCTAACACTTGCCCCACTGCCATTCTCCTGTCTCCCTTTGTCTCCCAACTCTGTAGCCACTGATGATTTTAAGATGTTCTACAATTTCAGCAACCTCTCCCTGAGACTTTAGGCCACTGTCCAATCCCCTGAAAGATCTGTGCAAATCCTCTCCCCTGTTCCAAATCTGCCCTGTGACTTCTGGGAACCTGCCTGGGATCAGAGGTCCCCATTCCTGACTTCCTCCAATAACTAGCTTTTATGTAATGCAGATCTTTTATCTAGTATCCATAATGGCAGGGAGATCTTCCTTTCCCTATGATAGGGCATTGTATGCATTTAATGTGATTTTCTTTGCACAAAAGTTATTCTTTTCCCTCACGTTTCCACACATGCCTGGCACCACATACATGTGTTATAAAACACCAATGGTGCACTAAGAGACTATGCACGGTTTGTAATACGCGAGTGTCCCGTAAGTGGTTGTGCTTTTGGGGAATATGCTTTTTGGGAAGTTCTGCTTTATTCAGATTTCATTGTATATGATGTATTATTAGAATTAGATTCAAACATTGCAGAACATTATGAATCTCTAAATAATACAATTTCAATATAACATTCATCTAATAGGTACAAATACTATATCTTATAATGCATATGAAAAATATTATCTCAAGTTTGTATAAACCATTTTTTTAATTAGTCATGTGTCACTAAAGAGCCACCATGCAATAAATCCAAAATGAGGCAAAGGTAGTTGGCCTGAAGTTTTTATGTCACATATATGTTTTCATCACAAACATTATCACTGAGAATTCAAGATGATGTAATAGAACTATAAAGCTTTTTGTCCTTCTTGTTATCCACATTGGAAACAGAACAAAATTATAAAAACTAGAGGAAGGAGAATCCTTCAAAAAAGAAAGAAACTGAATTATTTAAAAAGAGAAACTTTCTTTGTCTGAACTCAAACTTGCTTCTGTTTCTCAGGAGGGTCTTTCAGTCTCTCCTTGAAGATTTTTTTTTCACACTTTTAAATCTAATGTTCATTAACATCAATAACAATTTGTTCTGTCCTCTTTCCACTTTACAATATCAACAGGAATGAACTTCACATTAAATACCTGTTCAAAGCCATCTACAATCAATAATTTTTGACATCAAAGCACTGAAAGATTGGTGCCCTGAGAACTATGACTAGGTCTAAAGATACTTGGGATAAAATGATCCTTTTATTATAAAGTAAACATGACTTGTTCACAAAAACAGTGAGCCATAGCATATCATGCTCTCTTTAACCTAAGAAATTCTGTTGTTATTAGGTAAAGTACCTTTCAACCGATACTTTCTACTAAAGCAAGGCAAAATTTCCATTTGTGCTGAAAATATGCAGCCTTACAAGATTACTAAACTGGTTGTGATGTATTTTTTTACTCAAATTATTCTGATCGAAGTACAGTAAGAAATTTTGAGTTAGTAATTAAATTTCAATCATGTTTTAACATGCCAAGATGCATACTAATCATACAAATCCCATGCCCAAGGTTTTATGATTGGAAATAATGGTATAGATCTGAAATAAGGTGTATAACAAATCATAATGGCATTGTGGTTACAGAAGTGATTTTATTCATGGATGCACTGAACACTGCATTGTGTTACGGATGAACTAGTTGGGAGTCGGTTAAAAATCTCAAGTTATAATTAAGAACATGCTGTGCCCAATATCTCCATTTACAGCATGAGATAGCCTTGAAAAGGAATTCATTAAGGACTCTCTGTACCACTATTAAGATTTCTTTTAGTCTAAAGGTTGAATATTTTGAGTCTCTTTTACACATACCAATTTCTTCAATTTTTTTGTTTAATAAGTTTCTGTAAGTGTTTAGTTTTTCTGCAAGCCTTTCCTTCAGTGCATGTTATTTGTTCCTACATTGCACCACTGAATACACTTTGAAGGTACTGCCTTGGCTGTAAAATAGTTTGGGATGTCCTGTGGTTATGGCAGTTATTACATATATGCAAGGCTCTCTTTTTTTAAAAAAAATATACTGTTAGTTTGTTTCACACTCTCTTAGTTATTTATTTGTGTATCTTGAACTTCCTCTATTTCCTTTGTAAGCTAACTCAAATCAAAAAATCAAGAACATAGAACATAGAACATTACAGCGCAGAACAGGCCCTTCAGCCTTCGATGTTGTGCCGACCAATTAAGAAAAAGCAATGACCCTCTAACCTAAACCATTCCCTTTTCATCCATAAACTTATCTACTGACCTCTTAAACGCCACCAAACTTGGCGCATCTACAACTGACGCAGGCAGGGCATTCCATACCCTTACCACCCTCTGGGTAAAGAACCTACCTCTGACATCCGTCCTATAACTATCACCCCTTAATTTAAAGCTATGTCCCCTCATGCTAGCTTTCTCCATCCTAGGGAAAAGGCTATCACTGTCCACCCTATCTAAACCTCTAATCATCTTATATGTTTTAATAAGGTCTCCTCTTAGCTGCCTTCTTTCTAACGAAAACAACCTCAAATCCCTCAGCCTCTCTTCATAAGACCTGCCCTCCATACCAGGCAACATCCTGGTAAACCTCCTCTGCACCCTCTCCAATGCCTCCACATCTTTCATATAATTTGGGGACCAGAACTGTACACGATACTCCAAGTGCGGCTGCACTAGAGTTTTGTACAGTTGCAACATGACACTGCAGCTCCGAAATTCAATCCCCCTACCAATAGAAGCCAAGACTCCGTATACCTTCTTAACAACCTTATCGACTTGATTGCCAAGAAAGAAACTGCAGTACACAGCGATGGAGGGAATTTAATCACATAATACCCAACATAGGGATATCAAGCAGCTAATATTTATATATATTTTGGAAATAAACAGGCATTAGAATAATAAATGTAAAACTAATAAGTTTGCCAGTAATTGACTGTAAAGCTCAAAGATTAATTACATCAGTGAATTAACTAAAAACACAAAAACTTGATTACAATGTAATGGTACAGTTATGAGTCATGCATTGTTTTAAAATATAAATTATATAAATTTGTATTTGAGAACAGGGAGTTTAGTCTGGGAATTCTGCTAGATGATTGGGCTTTCAATGAGTAGAAAAACTAATTCTGACTACCCTACAAAATGCTGAATAAGTTAAAATCGTAGCTTTGTATTGATAAGCAACAAGGAACCATTTTTATTGAAGAATATGCTTCTGATAGTTGAATGAACAAATGATAAACCATTACTTAAGGTGCCAGATTATAATTCGATTTAAGAATGTTGTCATGAATAGATTGACAAGCTGAATATTAAATAACTTAATTGCTGGGTTGAACCTAAGATAACTGAATTGCATAATTGTTCAAATTTTTGCCATGAAAATGGAGATCTGCGGAGAAAACTCAATGGTGTTGTGTCATTGAGCCTATCTTGGATCTCCCCTACAGCCTAAAATTTTGTTTGTCTGTCTATTGTAGGTTTTTGTTTCGTATTTTTTTTAAATTTTTTTTTAAGCAACACAGCACGGGAAACAGGCCCTTCGGCCCAATGAGCCCGCGCCGCCGTCATACTATATAGTAGCAAATACATTATCCTATTTTAATATTCCTATATAATAATATATATATTATTCCTAATATGGAAAATTTTCACCATAGGGACAATTTGTTACCCAATCAGCCTAAGAGCGAATTTTTTGGTTGTGGGAGGAAACCGGAGTGCCCGGAGAAAACCCACGCAACCACGGGGAGAACGCGCAAACTCCCGCAGACACCGGCCCAATTCCAAGTGTCTGCACAGCCACATCGATAGTCTCTGAGCTGTCATGGTGCCCTTCAGATGGTCCACATAAAGCACTCATTTACGACATGAGGTACCAGGCAACCCATGAATCAACATCCAAGAGCTGTACCCGCACCACCTGCCGAATGCATGCTCAAATTATGGACCGAATTACCTGTTTTCTATGTTTTAATAAAACTAGCTTTAAAAATAAAATTTTATCATGCTTTAAAGACTGAGTTTTGTTTACTTTTGCAAGCATTTACTTATCAAAGTTGCTTTTTAGAACTTTCTAAAGTAATCCAAATACCAAAACAGAATTCCTCACTACATACAGAAAATTAGAGCAAAAAGGAAATTTGTACCATAATCATCATGAACAATTAATTTATATGCAATATGAAAAAATACAGTGCGTGTCTATGACTACAGGTACCTGAGACATTTTTAATGAACCCTATTGAGTAGCCACTGAAGAATTTTCTACATAAAAATTGGAATGAGAGGTTACTCATGCATTTGTGCTTCACTCCTTTCAATTTGTAAGGGGCAATTTTACCAAAAACTTCTAAGTGTTGAATGAGCATGAAAATGGGAAAGTTTGAGATCCACTTTTTGGGCAAGGCCACAAATGAAATCTTGTGCCACTTAGTGCAAAAATTAATGCACGATTTGATTCCTGCCAGTAGAAGGAATGGACAGAGTCTATTCTCGCTAGAAAGTTGGCTGCACACTCTAGAGGACACTCTCTGTTCTTTGCAACAAAACCCCCTCCCCAATCCAGCAATCACTGGCTACTTGGCGATTAGCCACCACACTCCTGGATATCACCCCGAGATCACCATATCAAGTCCCTATTGATGGGGACCAAACATGATCCTTACCTGTGAGTGAGATTGGACAATTGCATCCTGGGCTCACTAATTACATGGAAATTCAAATTTAAAATCAGCCTTGCACCCGGACTGATTACACCAGAAATCCAGAGCAGATAAGATTATGAAAGGTGAGAAACTGGGCATGAACCTCATTTCTTACCTTTCGGGCGATGACCATTGTGAAGAGCTGGTACGATTGCACCCGTGAACTCCCAATGCAGTTATAAGTAGCGTCCAAAAGTCATTTTTTTTTAAATTTAAGAAATAGACATAAAATTTGAATTTTATAGCTATATGGAGTAGTCTTTTTGTGATTCATTTACTTCGCTGGAATTAAAATTAAAACTTCTTTATTTGGCGTTTTTCTTTGGGGAACAAAATATTATTCATTACTTTAGTGACCTAATAGTGTCAACAATATTCTGAATCACTAACTACATTTAACAAAACAAGGTATCTTAGCATACATCTACTCCTCCAAATTTGTGCATTTGTTCAGATAGATTCTTGATTGATGAGTAAGTAAAAAGGGTACGGGACAGATAGGAAATTGAGGCCACAACCAGATCAGCCATAACCTTATGTACATGGCGGAGCAAGCTCGAGGAAGATTGTCTTACTCCTGCTCCTGTTCCAAACTTGCATGTTGAGGCATTGCAGTCATATTTGTCTTGAAATTCAGGACCATCAAACACACTATAGGGTGCATTTTATCAACAGTCAAGAAAATAAACTTCATTAAGATTATTTTTCCTATATATGTTAAAAAAGAATTTAAAATGTTAATCTGGTAATATATTCAGAGTTGATTAAAAAGTGAACTGATTACAAAAGCAATTACATTTTGAAGTTAAGTTTCTGAGGTGATAATACCAATAAAAGCTTCATAACTGACTATAATAAATATATTTTAGGGAAAGAGAAGTGCCACTTTTTGCAAAAGGGTAACATACCGTACTTTTTCTTTCCATTTTGTCTCTATCTGTTGTGACAGTTGATCTCTCATTTTATGCTGTTCTTTCTGCAAGGATGAAACCAAAGCTTCATGTTGTTCCTCCTGCTTTTTCAGTTTCTCCTGATATGACAATCAAAAGAGTGAAACGATCACATGACTTGTTATTACCACTTAAGGGGTTATTATTTATTGGTTGCAATCATTTAAAGAATATTTTTAGAAATGCTGAATATTCTTGGATATATATCTTTGTTCTTTGAGTGGAGAAAGATAGAAATTGACTTCCAACATGAAAAATTAAAGGGCAAATAAACAAATGAATAATATTTGCTCCTCTGATAGCTGAATACTTGGTCTACTTGCATTCTGTTGTTCATATTTGCACAGGAATATCGATGTTGGAATATACCAGAGTCTTTAATTCCTCAGTGAATAAAATTCTTGGTTCATGGTAGGTTTACAATTATCTTTCTCTGCTCACATTATAGTTAGGATGGAGGAATGCTGAGGGCTTTTAATGAATGTATCTGCTTGCACTCCTGTTTTCTGTATTTGAAACCTAGATCACTACTTCTCTGTCCATCTACAATGTTTTTTATGCTCTATGGTACACTATCAAATGAGTACACTATCAAAGGTAGGAGTCTTAGCTGTGTGGAAGAGCAGAGGGATCTTGGGGTCCGGGTCCATAAGACTCTCAAATCGGCCTCCCAGGTGGAGGATGTGGTTAAGAAAGCTTACGGTGTACTGGCCTTCATTCATCGAGGGATTGAGTTCAGGAGTCAGGAGGTAATGCTGCAGCTTTATAGGACCCTTGTCAGACCACACTTGGAGTACTGTGCGCAGTTCTGGTCGCCTCACTATAGGAAGGACGTGGAAGCTATTGAAAGGGTGCAGAGGAGATTTACAAGGATGTTGCCTGGATTGGGAGGCATGCCTTATGAAGACAGGTTGAGGGAGCTGGGACTGTTCTCCCTGGAGAGACGAAGGTTGAGAGGCGACCTGATAGAGGTTTACAAGATGTTGAGAGGAATAGATAGGGTGGACTCTCAGAGACTATTTCCCAGGGCTGAAATGGTCGCGACGAGAGGGCACAGATTTAAGGTGCAGGGAAGCAAGTACAGAGGAGACGCTAGGGGAAAGTTTTTCACTCAGAGGGTGGTGAGTGAATGGAATCGGCTGCCGTCGGTGGTGGTCGAGGCGAACTCGCTGGGTCTTTTAAAAGACTTCTGGATGAGTATATGGGATCCAATGGGATTGGGGGTTATACATAGGTCTATGGCTGGGTAGGTTTTGATGTGTTCGGCACAACGTGTGGGCCGAAGGGCCTGTTTGTGCTGTAGTGTTCTATGTTCTATGTTCTATGGTGATATGAGAATCTAAAATATCCAGGTTCTGAGAATGTAATTTTATTACAAGGTCAATATGAAAGTTAACATTCACAAATATTTCATCTGATCTTGAACCATAAAGTCTACACAAAAGGACAATTCAGCCTTTTGTGTCCATTCCAGTTCTTTGCCAGAACAGACAAAATAAATTTCATTCTCCCATGCTCTTCACTTCCACATTGTATCTTGTTCCATCTTTCAAAAGGCTGGTATTCCTCTTCTAATGGTGTTGCACCTTCCAGAAATGCAGAGTTCCTGTGAAGTTGCGACTAGAGAAACTCCCTATATCTGGTTCTCTCTGATTTTTGTTGGTAACTTCTGGTGAAGGAAACTCCTGAACAAATAGCAGAATGTAATCCTTTTACCGAATCATATCAAAGTTATAGTCAGAGACTGATGAAATGAAGTTTTTTTAAATGGGCGTACCTACTTGCATTTATATTTTTGTGTACATTTATGAACCCTGGGTCTTCCTACACAGTTAACGCTTTGGTGTCCTTTCAATGAATTTATGCTCTATTCTTCAATTGTCCATCCAAAATGTATTACTCACACTTTTCAAATTAGAATACACAAGGGCAGCATGGTGGCATAGTGATTAGCATGTTGCCTTACAGCACCAAAGACCAGGTTCGATTCCTGGCTTGGGTAAGTGACTGCGCGGATTCTGCATATTCATCGTTTCCTCTGTTGTTCCGGTTTCCTCCCACAATCCAAAAGAAGTGTTGGTTAGGTGCATTGGCAATGCTAAATTGCTCCTCAGTTTTCCTGAACAGGCGCTGGAGTGTGGTGACTTGGGAATTTTTACAGTAACTTCATTGCAGTGTTAATGTAAGCCTACTTATGACACTAATAAATTTTAAAATCTGCCATTTGACTGCATTCTGCTAATCTTAGTGTCTTTCTGAAATGTTTTATACTCATTACACTGTATGCCAAACCTCTTACTTTTTTTTCTATCAGGGAATCTCAATATCGAGGTCAAAATCAATGACATGCTGAGAATAAAGCCATTTCAACATCTATGCTCCAATCTGAGCAACATTTATCCTTAGTGCATTGTTTCCTGTCTGGACTGCTACATTTTCTCTTATACCATAGGTCTGAATTTTTCTAGCAAGCTTTCTGTGAGGCAACTCATATGTATATCTTCTGATAATTAATATATCCTATACCTAATGCATTTTATTACATTTTTTAAAGCTTGCTTTTAACAAATCCAAACCTGCAACCCATCATTAACAGTTCCTATCTAAATAGTCACTATTTTATCTTAAATTATAGGAATCTAAACCAATTAATTTTCTATAATTAACTCTAACAATTGTTCCATAGCATTATGAAGTACGCCCATATTCTCATTCTGCAAAATGATAATGAAATCATAGAATGATTTTGCATTGAATGAAGCCATTCAATCCTAGCTCTTTAGTGCATTAGCCAATTTCCCCTTCTCTTCCCAGAGTCCTTTAATATTTTCCATTCTTACCGCTCAATCTGTTCCACCATTCTTTCAAGCAACACATAAGAATTTGCAACATATCATTTTCCCTTCTGTCACTTCAGGTTTTTTCACCAAACATCTTCAATCTGAATCTGTTAGTTACTAACTCCCCTGACACTGGAAATACATTTTCCCTATTTATCATATCCAAAATACATGATTTTGAAAAGCACTGTTAATTCTGTCTTAATCTTCTCTGTTCTGAGAATAACCAGCTCCTCCAATCTCATGAAGTCACTGATCCCTGGTCATAGAATAGAATTAATTCTGGTAAGTCTCCTCTGCACCTGCTCTGTATTCTTAACATTCTTCTTAAAGTGTGATGCAATACTTCAGCTGTCTTAACAATAGTTCCTTGTTTTTGTTCTCTATACCTCAAAGTTAAGGACCTCATATGCTTTTTCTTAAGCAACCTTCTCAGTTTGTTCTGCCATCTTCCAAGATTTGTATGTGTGAAGATACTGGCCTCATGATGTTACTGAATTAGTAATCCAGAAGCCCTGGTTAATGCTCTCGGGAAATGAGTTCAAATCCCACTGCAACAGCTATGAAATTTAAATTCAATTAATAAAAGCTGGAATTGAAAAACGTCTCAGTAATGATGACTGTGACAATTACATTAATTGACATAAACATCCATTTGGTAAGCCTGCCATCTTTACCTAGTCTGGTTTATGTGTGACTCCAGATTACAGCAATGCAGCTAACTCTTAATTGCTTATGGAACCTTATTTCACTAGAAACAGATTTTTCTTCCCTTCACTGGTGCCTTCAACCCCTTTTTAACAATCATTTATTTCCCTAATGCTTACAAGAGCCTTTAGTATTTGCTTTTATAAAATGTATTGTTTCATACTCACATTTCTTCTAATTTTCCTTTTCACTACCCGTTTCTACATTCCTCATGACACTTTTAGTATTTTAGTCCTAATTTTATCATGCCGGTCTGTTAAGTTTAATTTTAGTTCCAACTTTTCTATCAATTGAACTTTATTTTTTGACACACCCATTATAGCTTTAGTGGAACACAATTATTTTACAATCTTTGAAGATTCTCCACTGCTGATCTGTGAACCTGTTTTGTAAACTTTCTGCACAGTTAATTTGTGACATTGCTCCTTATATTGCTGACTATGACCTATTCCCAGTGCAGCAGTATCGTCTATGGCAGATCAGTTTCCCTTTCTATTTTTACATTAAACTTAACTATGCTGTGCTGGTTTCCTAATGGCTATACTCTCACATCAGTTATCAATCCCTGTTTTGGATGAGGTCTGAAAAATGTTCTCCATTTTAATCAATGCATTACTTTTATTCCAGTCAAGTGGAACTGTTTTTGCTTATCTCTATGAACTATCTGAAATCTTGGCCTCACAACCGCCTCCATTATATGGTGGTTTGTGATCTAACAGAACTATCTCCTTTTCCCATTTCTTAATTTGATTAATGTGAATTTCACTTTTATACAACACATCCAGGGGTATCTTATTTTCTATTGCTGTGATAAAATTCTTTACTTGCACACCCACATCTTCCCATCTCTCTTGAAAATGTAACCAGAAACAAAGTCCTTAATCTTGCCAAAACCAAAGTTGTGATAAGGGTTAAGCAATTCTACAACTAATGGTTCTGTTCAAAACTCTGCAGTCCTTTCCCATCCAGTCGTGAATGATAATGGACAATTAAACAACTAACTGGAGGAGGAGATACCATGAATAGCCCCATCCTGAGTAATGTTGCAGTCTCGCACATTAGTGCAAAAGCCAAGGTGGAAGCATTTGTGACCACATTCAGTCAAAAGTGCAGAGTGAGTTTCCATTATGGCCTCGTCCTGAGTAGCACACATGCCAGTATTCACCCAATTTGATTCATTCTTGCGTGATATCTGTAAAGAACGAGGAAAGCAGAAGCACAAAGAGGAAGACTTCAGTGAGAATAATGGGGGATATAGTGAGATAATAGTGAGAGTTCAGTGAAGAGAGTGGGTATAAAGAAAGAGACTTTAATGTAGAGAGCGGGGGTATAAAAAGCAAAACTCAGGGAAGACTATGGGGTATAAAGAACAAGATTCAGCAAGGAAAGTCTGAGATCACTTACCAACTGACTCAAGAACAGCTTCTTCCCTGTTGCTGTCAGACTTTTGAATGGACCCACCCTGCATTAAGTTGATCTTTCTCTACATCCTAACAATGACTGTAACACTATATTCTGCACTCTCTCGTTTCCTTCTCTACGTATGATTTGCTTTGTCTGTATAGCATGCAAGAAACAATAATTTTCACTGTATTATAATAAATGTGACAATAATAAATCAAATCAAATCAAATAAAGAGTAAGACTCAATGAGGAGAGCAATGTATAAAGAGTGAGACTTCAACAAGGACAGCAGACTATAAAGACTTCAACAAGGACAGTAGACTAACTCAGGCGAGGAGAACGAGCCTGTAAAGAGTGATGTAAAAAGCGAGTCTCCAGTGAGGAGAGCAGGTGCCACTGCATGTATGAATCTCAGGGACAGAGGTCTGTGGGTAGTAGAAAGGATGACAATAAGAGTATCTGTGTTTGTATGTCCTAGGTTCAATCAGCAGTCTCCATTCATTTTGGATGGTCTTGCCACTAAACGAAGGCCCTCCTCTGTCAAGCCCATGTGGTAGCTGGTGTGCAACAGCTATCCCACATTAAAGAACTTGAACACAGGTATTTTCCAACCTTTAAAACATATGTCAGGACCCTCACGGACACCCCTGCAACAGACAGGAATGGTGTATGGCTACCACTGCCCAGAGGCTCAAAGTTTGATATCACCATTCCAAGCGAGGCCTGGCAAGCACAAGGGAAGAGACAATGTGTCGGTTATACTTTCTTCTGGAAAGATAAACCAGAAGAAGATTGCCACTTCCATGGGGTTGGCTCTGCCATTAAAAACAAATTAGTTGGCTGTCTCAGACTCCCCTTGCCGGATAAATGGATGTCTCATGATCCTTCAGCTCACTCTAGCCCAGAACCCATTCACTACAGTCCTCAGCATGTACACCCCAAAGCTGGGATCACAGATGAATTCAACCTTTAATCCGTAACCTGAGTCCCAACAGGTGTCATGCTGGTCCTCCTTGGTGGCTTCAATGCTAGAGTTGAAAGGACACATATCTCTGGGAGGTGTCATCAGCAGAGACGGCATAGGGAAATCCAACACCAATGGTACCCTATTCCTGGCACAATGTCTAGAAGACGGCTTGTCATAACCAATGTCTTGTTCCATCACAGAGACAAATATAATACTTCATGCAACACTCTTGCTCCAAGCACTGGATCCTGCTTATTGTCCAAGTGAGGGACTGCCAGATCATGCTTATCACCCACATCAAGACTGGAACTGACAACTGCTGGCAGACCACTGAGCAATCTGTTCTGTGAGTAACCCAACATAGCCGAGTGGCAGCAACAGAAATAGTGACATTGGACAAATCAAGGCTGAGGCACTCAAAGTTTCTGCTAAGAAAGCTCCATTCAGTAGCGCTTCACTGACAACTCTCTGTGATTCAGAGATGCAGGATGTCCACAAGATCTGGTCTGCCCTCAAGGCCTCCACAATCAACCCCGGTGAAAAGGTATTGATCACTCGATCAGGAGATGCCAAGACTGATACTTTGACCTCGTTCTTCCAGTGGAGCAGGCGAAGAGGAGAGTGCATTTGGAGAGGAGAGCTTGAAGGTAAGCTGAGTTTTTGATTTTAACTTACTTCCTTTGAGCTTTATTTTCAAGCAGCAGGAAACTGGAAGCTGGCCGTGGGGACACCTGGTAATTTTGCTACTGTTAGTTTAAACTGATTTAGCAGGGTAATGGGGATCAGAACAATAGATTAGCAAGCTTAGAGACTGGTGACGAGCATGGGGCCAGGACAAGGCTACCTAAGAGGAACAGCAATCTGGGGGAGGATGAACTCAGTAGGCCTGGAGATCTGGTTCAATACAAGGAGTGTAATGGGCAAGACAGATGAACTTAGAGCCTTAATGCCTGCATGGAACTTGGATGTGGTGGCAGTGACAGAGACTTGGTTAAAAGAAGGACAGAACTGGCAGCTGAATATTCTGGGTAGAAATGTTTTAGGCAAGACAGAGGAGGGGCTAGAAGAGGGGAGTAGCAATATTGGCCAGGGAGCATATTACAGCAGTACAGAGGGTGGATAATTTGCAAGGATCATGAAGCGAGAAACTATGGGTATAGCTCAGATTCAGGAATGGTACAGTCACTTTGCTGGGGTTTACAACAGGTCTCCCAACAGCTCACAGGAAGTTGAGGAATAGTTATGTAAGGAGATCCTGGACAGGTATGGAAAAAATAGGGTTGTTGAAGTGGGAGACTTTAATTTCCCTCATATAGACTAGAAATCCCTTAGGGCTGGCGGTTTGGATGAGAAGGAATACAGAGAAAGTAGAAAAAAACTCAAACAGGGAGTTAGAAGGGCAAAAAGGGATCACGAAATGTCCTTGGCAAACATGATTAAGGAGAATTCCAAGGCATTTTATACATACGTTAGGAACAAGAGGGTTGTCAGAGATAGAGTCAGACCTCTTAAGAACAAAGGAGGGGAATTATGCTTAGAACCCAAAGAAGTAGGTGAAATCCTAAATGAATACTTTGCATCAGTATTCACAAAGGAAAGGGACACGTTGATTGATGGTGTCTCAGAGGGATACGTAGACCCTTTAGAACAAATCGCAATCATAAGGGAGGAAGCATTAAGTGTTTTAGGAAGCATTACAGTAGATTAATCCCCGGGACCAGATTACTAAGAGAGACAAGAGATGAAATTGCTGGGCCTCTAACAGAAATCTTTGTTTCTTCATTGGACACAGGTGAGGTCCCAGAGGATTGGAGGATAGCAAATGTGGTCCTGTAATTTAAAAAGGGTAGCAAGGATAACGTGGGTAATTGTAGGCCAATGAGCTTGATATCCATAGTAGAGAAATTGTTGGAGAAGATTCTTAGAGAAAGGATCTATGCACATTTAGAACTGAATAGTCTCTCAAAGCGATAGACAGTGTGGTTTTGTATGAGGGAGGACATGTGTCACAAATTTGGTTGAGTTTTTTGAGGAGGTGACACAAATGATTGATGAGGGAAGGGCCGTGGATAAAATCTACATGGATTTTAGTAAAGCATTTGACAAGTCTCTCATGGCAGGCTAGTGCAAAAGGTTAAATCTCACAAGATAAAAGGTGAACTAGCTAGATGGGTACAGAATTGGCTTGGCCATATAAGACAGAGGATAGCAGTGGAGATCTGTGACTAGTGGTGTTCTGCAGGGCTCTGTAATGAACCTCTGCTGTTTATGATATATATCTATATACATACATAAATGATTTGGAAGAAGGTGTAGCTGATCTGATTAGTAAGTTTACGGATGACACAAAGATTGCTGGAGTTGCAGATAGTAATGAGCATTGTCAGAGATTACAGCAGGATGTAGATGGGCTGGAAAATTGGGTGGAAAAATGGCAGATGGAATTTAATCCAGATAAATGCGAAGTGATACATTTTGATTGATCTAATGCAGGGAATTATACAATAAATGGCAGAGCCATCAGGGGTATAGGCACACAGAGGGATCTGGGTGTGCAAGTCCATAGATCCTTAAAGATGGCAGCACAGATGGAAAAGTTGGTGAAGAAGGCATATGGCATGCTTGCCTTTATTGGACAGGGCATAGTGTATAAAAGTTGGCATATGATATTGCAGTTATATCGAGTGTTGGTTAGGCCACATTTGAAATACTGCATTTAGCTCTGGTCACCACACTAACAGAAGGAATGGAGGCTTTGGAGGCAGTACAGAAAAGGTTTACCAGGATGTTGCCTGGTATGGAGGGTATTAGCTATGAGATGAGATTGAGTAAACTAGGGTTGTTCTTCCTGGAAAGATGGAGATTAAGGGGTGACCTAATAGAAGTTTATAAAATTATGAAGGGCATAGATAGGGGGAGCAGATGGAAGCTTTTTCCCAGGTCAGAAATGACAAACACAAGTTCAAGGTAAAGGGGGCAAGGTTCAATACAGGTACGTGGGGGACATTTTTTACACAGAAGGTGGTGGGGACCTGGAATGCACTACCAAGCAAGGTGGTTGAGGCAAGCATGCTAGGATCATTTAAGACCTGTCTAGATAGCCTTATGAACAGACTGGGAATAGATGCATACAAATGGATGGTCTAATTAGGAACACATGATCCGTGCAGGCTTGGAGGGCCGAAGAGCCTGTTCCTGTGTTGTATTGTTCTTGATCTTTGTTTTGCTTCGATGAGAACAAACAGAAGATCCAGAAACTGATAACATGCAAGCACAAGGCTTTTCTGAACCTGAAACAGCAACTTGAGAGGAAGAAAGCAATTCTATAGACATCTGAAGGCTAAGGTCAGCAAAAAATCTGCAGCCTAAAGAACAGATAGGGGGTGGAGAAAATGTAGGAGATCCAGCAATTAATCGACAACTAAGACGCGTGATGTTTCTTTAGTGCAGTCAAGATTGCCTGTGACCCAAGTACAAAAGGCCCCACCCCACTGCTACCGAGGAATGGAAAAGACACTGTCAAAGTCTCCTTGAGAAAATGCAACATCCATAGCAATACCTGGGAAGTCCTAGCATTAGATCATCAGAAGTGAAGGAAAAGCATCAAGGAAGGAGCTGAACACCTAGTTTCATCATCAAAAGCAAGCTGTAGCCAAGTGTCAACAGTGAAAGCAGGAGGTGGCAATGCAGGCACCCCACACACCCTCTGCCCCACCTGTGACAGAGACTTTAGGTCACACATTTCACTCTTCAGTCCCCTGAGTGTGGAAGCAAGTCATCTTCAACTCTGAAGGACTGCCTGAGAAGACCATGGAAAGAACAATGGCTTTAATCAACATTCTAGCTGTAGTGCCAAAAGTTTGTGCTCCAGATTTTGCCTCTAGCTATGCTGCTCCAGGATGGTTATATTAGTAGCACAACAAGTATAAAGATGTGGAAAATTACCCAGGTATTTCCTGTCCACAAAAGATGGACAAATGCATCCCAGCCAATTACCACTCTATCAGTCTCCTCTCCATCATCAGCAAAGTGATGAGAGTCTCAATGACGGTGCTATCAAGTGACACAACAAGCTGTTCACTGAACCATAGTTTGGATTCCACCAAGATCACTTGACATCAGATCTCCTTATAGCTTTGTCCAAACATAGACAAAAGAGCTTAATTCCATGCAGTTTAAGTTGGTACTGGGATGATTAAACATTGTATTAAATTTATAGTTTAATTAGTTAACTTATTTAACGTAACTACAAAAAAAATTGAATATTTCTAAACTTGAAACCTAATTAATTAAGTAAAACACAATAAAGTTGGGATGACAGGTGATGTGTTGCAACTGTTGTATTGAGACTTGTGGTTGGGAGAAAAGTAAACTGATGACAGCAGCATGATGTACGAGGCCATTCAATTGAACAGTTAAAAAGAATGGGGTTGTAACTGAAGGATTGTATAGTTCAGGGGAATAGCTACTGTCCTCAGGGCAAACAGCATGCAGCCCAAAGACTGCGTTGCCTGTCCAGTGCCAGGTTCAAGAGCCTGTCCTTGGGGCTGCAGAACTTGGAATAGGAGAGCAAGAATCCAGCTGTTGTGGTGTACGTGGATACTGATGATATAAGTAGAAGTATGAAAGATGTTCTGCTGAGAAAGTATGAGCAACTAGGGCTAAATTGAAAGTTAGAACTCAAAAAGTAATAGTTTCTGAATTGCAGCCTGAGCCATGAGCAAATTGGTATAGTGTGAAAAAAGAACGGAGAATGCAAAGTTCAAAGATTGTTGTGGGAGATTGGAAAATTAATAATAGGAAACAAGGAAATAGCAGAGAATTTGAATAAGCATTTTGTATCTGTCTTCTCCTTAGAAGACACAAAAAGCATCCCATGAATAGTAAAAATCAAAAAGCAAAAGGGATGGAGAATTTAAAACAATCACAGCAATAGAAAAAGGGAAAACTAAGGGAACTAAAGACCAACAAAGGGTCATAAAAGAAATGGCAACAGACCATAGGTCAGTTAACTTAATGCATGTCATCACAAAACTGTTAGAACCCACTAGGAAATTCAGAGATAGTCGCAGAACATTTAGAAAATCACAACATAATCAGGCAGAATCGATGTGGTTTTATGAAAGATAAATCATTTTTGACAAACCTATTAGAGTTCTTTGAGAATATAAGAATCAGAATAGATAAAGGGGAACTGATAGATATGGTAATGTATTTGAATTTCCAAAAGATACTTAATAAGGTGCCACATTACTATACAAGATGGGGCCCTGAGTAGCTCAAATGTACAGGAGAATGGGAATATTGAGGTCATGGACAAGGTTTCTGGGTCTCAGCAGGGTACTGGTAGGTGGGAGGGTGGTTTGAAGTGTGTATACTTCAATGCAAGGAGCATACAAGGTGGACGAACTTGTAGCCTGAATTAGTACCTGGGACTTCGATGTTGTGGCCATTTCAGAGATATCGATAGAGCAGGGACAAGAATGGATGTTGCAGGTTCCGGGTACAGATGTTTCAGTCAGAGCAGAGTAGGTGGTAGAAGAGGGGGAGGTGTGGCATTGTTGGTCAAAGACAGTATTACGGTGGCAGAAAGGACATTTGATGTGGACCTGTCTATTGAGGTAAATTGGGCTGAGATTAGAAACAGGAGAGGAGAGTCACCCTGTTGGGAGTTTTTTATAGGCCTCCAAAAGGTTCCAGAGATGTGGAGGAAAAGATTGCAAGGATGATTCTGGACAGAAGTGAAAGTAACAGGGTAGTTGTTATGGGGGATTTTAACTTTGCAAATATTGATTGGAAAAGTTATAGCTCAAGAACATTAGAGGGTTCAGTTTTTGTACAATGTATGCTGGAGGGTTTTATGACTCAGTACGTAAATAGGCCAACAAGTGGTGAGGCTACATTGGATTTGGTTCTGGGTAATGAACCAGACCAAGTGTTAGACTTGGAGGTAGGTGAGCACTTTGATGATAGTGACTACAATTCGGTTATGTTTACCTTAGTGATGGAAAGGAATAGACATATACCGAAGGGAAGAAGTTACAGCTGGGGGAAAGGTAATTATGAGGCGAGATTTAGGATACATAGGTTGGAGTAGGAAACTGCAGGGGCTGGGAACATCTGAAATGTGGAACTTATTCAAGGAACAGCTACTGCGAGTCCTTGATAAATAGGTACCTGTCAGCAGGGAGGAAGTGGTAGAACCAGGGAACAGTGGTGTACTAAGGAAGTTAGTTCACTAGTAAAGAGAAAAAAGGAGGCTTATATAAAGATGAGACGTGAAGGCTCGGTGAGGGCACAGGAGAGTTATAAATTAGCCAGGAGGGAGCTAAAGAGTGAGATAAGAAAAGCTAGAAGAGGACATGAAAATACTTTGGTGGATAGGATAAAGCAGAACCCTAAAGCTTTTTATAGATATTTTAAGAATAAAAGATTGGTTAGGTCAAGTTTAGGGCCAGTCAGAGACAGTAGTGAGAAGTTGTGCATGGAGCCTGTAGAGATTGGTGAGGCACTAAATGAATATTTTTCGTCAGTCTTCACGCGGGAAAATGTCAATGGAATTGGGGAGAATACTAGGATACAGCGTTGTAGACTAGACAGGATAGAGGTACATAAGGAGGAGGTGGTAGCTATTCTTGAGAGTATGAAAATAGATAAGTCCCCTGGGCTGGATGGGACTTATCCCAGGTTATTCTGGGAGGCTAGAGAGGAGATTGCAGAGCCTTTGGCTTTGATCTTCATGTCGTCGTTGGCTACAGGTATAGTGCCGGAAGACTGGAGGATGGCAAATGTTGTCCCCTTGTTTAAGAAGGGAAGTAGAGACCATCCTGCAAATTATAGACCAGTGAGCCTTACATCTGTTGTGGGGAAAGTCTTGGGAAGAATTATAAGGGATAGGATCTATAGTCATTTAGAAAGAAATGAATTGATTAGGGATAGTCAACATGGATTTGTGAAGGGAAGGTCATGCCTCACAAACCCTATTGAGTTTTTTGAAAAGATGACCAAAGAGGTGGATAAGGGTAAGGCAGTTGATGTGATGTATATGGATTTTAACAAAGCGTTTGATAAGGTTCCCCATGGAAGAATGCTGCAGAAAATGCAGATGCATGGGATTGAGGGTGATTTAGCAATTTGGATTAGGAATTAGCTAGCTGATAGAAGACAGAGGTGGTGGTTGATGGGATATATTCAACCTGGAGTTTAGTTACTAGTGGTGTACCTCAGGGATCTGTTTTAGGGCCACTGCTGTTTGTCATTTTTATAAATGACCTGGATGAGGGTGTAGAGGAATGGGTTAGTAAATTTGCTGAGGACACCAAAGTCGGAGGAGTTGTAGACAGTGAGGATGGATGTTACAGTTTGCAGAGGGACATAGATAAATTGCAGAGCTGGGCCGAGAAGTGGTAAATGGAGTTTAATGTGGAAAAGTGTGAGGTGATTCACTTTGGTAAGAGTAATATGTGTGCAGAATATAGGGCTAATGGTAGGACTCTTAGTAGTGTAGATGAGCAGAGAGATCTCGGTGTACAGGTGCATAGATCCCTGAAAGTTGGTACTCAAGTTGATAAGGTTGTTAAGAAGACGTATAGTGTGTTAGCATTTATTGGTAGAGGGATTGAATTTCAGAGCCGAGATGTCATGTTGCAACTGTACAAAACTCTGGTGCGGCCACACTTGGAGTATTGTGTACAGTTTTGGTCACCACATTATAAGAAAGATGTGGAGGCATTGGAAAGGGTGCAGAGGAGGTTTACCAGGATGTTGCCTGGTATGATGGGTAGGTCTTATGAGGAAAGGCTAAGGGACTTGAAGTTATTTTCATTAGAGAGAAGAAGGCTAAGAGGTGACTTAATTGAGACATATAAGATGATCAGAGGGTTAGCTGGGGTGGATAGTGAGAGCCTTTTTCCTCGGATGGAAATGGATAACACGAGGGTACATGGCTTTAAATTAAGGAGTGGTAGTTATAGGACAGATGTTAAAGGTGGGTTCTTTACTCAGAGGGTAGTAAGTGCTTGGAATGCCCTGCCTGCAGCAGTTGTGGACCCGTCAAGTTTAAGGGTGTTCAAATGGTCAATGGATAGGCATATAGATAGCATTGGAATAGTTTAGGTTAAAGGGTCATAAAATTGGTTCCATTGGTCGGCGCAACATCGAGGGCCGAAGGGCCTGTATTGTGCTGTAATGTTCTATGTTCTAAGATGAGAGCTTACATTATTGGGGTGGTGTATTAGAATGAATTGATCAAGTATCAGGAAACAAAGAGTTTGGATAACTGGATCATTTCCAACTGGAAGAATGTAATTAATGGAGTGTCATAGGTACCAGAGCTGAGGCCTTAATGATTTATAATCCATATTAATGATTTTAGTGAAAGTATTGACTATATTGTAGTCAACTTTGGTAAAGGTAAGAAGGTAAGCAGTTTATGAAAAAGATACAAAGAGTTTGCAAAGGGACATAGAAAAGAGGCATCCTATTGAAGCTTTTCATCTTACACCAATCAGGACAAATGCAAGAATGGAAAATTTCAAAGGGAGGAATAATTTATACACAATGATATTGGTTGGCTGAGATATTGTCTTGAGAATGCACCAGAGAACTATTGCCTCTTTACTTCTATTTAATTCAAAAATGGTGCAATGTCTGGACATGTTCTTTTGCCTGCAGGGAACATGTTCCAGTGTGTGAGTATATGTATCTTCCAGTAAATGTCATTTCCAGCCTGAATGATAAACTTAAATTAGTTGTTAGTGTCACCCTTAGCACCTTTTGGGTTGCCCAGCAAGTGCTGTTTAATGCTAGCCGTTATGTTCTGTAAGCATAAACTGGATGAGTACTTGTTTGTGGTGAACAACCAAAAAGGCATGCTGTTTGACATGACCTGCCAATCTTTGGGGCATACAGCTTATATAACGACATTACACCAACACTGAAATTCATTGACCACATTCTTTATTTGGGTGGCAGAAAGAATATCTTTTTGGCTTAGTGGCAGTATCCGAGAATATCATTCATGTTGCTAGTGCATAATAGCAGTGTGAAACAGCTAGCTTCACTGTTTCCTCATATATTTTACATACCTGAACCTTCTAGAGTATTTTAATATAACAGGACACTTTCCTGGTCTGAAAGTGGCAGCATTTGGCACATTTTTATGGTGATGATCTGATTAAGTTTGCCATTATCACACAGGACAGCTTTGATGTGCTTTACTTTGGCATCAAGCTTGCATGCTTGATTCTATTTACAAGAATGCTAATAAGGTCAATCTTATAGTGCTCTCTAATAGCACTTGGAGACGTAAAAACCCCAAAATACATACTGATCAGTGAAGACAGGCTTACAGGGGACAATATTGGTGAACCCATTAGCTGATTCACTGACTAATACATGGGAGGAAATGTATTTTATTAAACTTTTCTATTTCAAAGGAGAATTTGAACACTGGTTGGAATGTATTAAGGTACATAAGGAAATTGTTAGAAGCAGATTCAAATATAAATGATCCATGTGTTCATTGAAAATTGGAGCTTAGTGGTCATTTCATCGAAAATGTGTTTCACATGGAAACAGATGAAAACGTAAGGGCATCGAGACAGTATTTATTCATGTGTATCAAGCAACCTGATCAACATTGAAGTGAATGGAAATCAGAAAAAAAACATTCTGAAATCAAATCCAACACAGAGCAAGATATTGGAGAACATCACAGGAGGGGAAAAGTCCCATTCTCTCCTCATTTAGCCTGCCAGCAGCATGCTATAACTAGAATGGGCACTTCTAAATTGATTGGTCAGTGACCCACTTTGCAATGGTACATAGGTGCATCTCTCTATTGTTACTCATACTTTTAATTTCCAATTTTGTTCTGAATGCTTTGTGAGTTTGCATATATACCATTCAATCTATAATGTTAACTGTTACTCTTTCACTAGCTACCTCTTCTTTTTTTGTTATCTCATCACTTTATCATAGAAATCATAGAAACCCTACAGTATAGAAAGAGGCCATTCGGCCCATCAAATCTACATTGACCACAATCCCACCCAGGCCCTACCCCCATATCCCTAGATAATTACTCACATCCTTCTAACCTATATATCTCAGGACACTAAGGGGCAATTTAAGCATGGCTAATCAACCTAACCTGCACATCTTTGGACTGTGGGAGGAAATCAGAGCACCCAGAGGAAACCCATGCAGACACAAGGAGAATATGCAAACTCCACACAGGCAGGTTCCACATTTATTCACGTCATTGACTAAATGATGGTCAGTGATCCTGCCATTACCAATGTGGCCTTCCCCACGATTATACAGGTCTGTCTGCTACCTTCCCACCAAAGGAGGAACCACTAAATCCCAAACATGAACTCCATTTGCCTCCATAGATGCTGCTTAACCTGCTGTGTATTTCAGCATTTTACAAATTTCTAGCATCTGCAGTATTTTGATTGATCAGAAATGGCTAATCTGCATTATAGCTTTGAAGACTGCTCACAAACCAACTAACTAAGTTTACCTAAAGAAACACATTTAAACTTTCAGTAAGCCTGCTGGTAGCTTCCTGTCAGATATGGAACCTAGGTTGATATTTGTCTTCGATCCAAATGCCGGATTTATCATCAGTCTAATAGGTTACCGGATTTTAAAAAAAGTTTTTTTCCAACTGAATGGATGTACATTTTGATTTGTTTACTAACATGAGCAAGATTTTATAACATTCTTTTTGGAGCCACAATTTTCCTGTTGCCTCCCTCTGCATTCCAATAAATACCCAATTTTAGCTAAATTACCATATCTCTTGATCACTTTTTCATGCAACTTTCTCACCTGCAACTTTGATATCTGGTTGAGTGCCTGTTCTTGCTCCCGCAGTAATTTCCTGTGATTATCACTCAAGTGAGCAGAATAGGAGTCAGCTTGTTCTGTGCCCTTATTGCTCTGCTTCATTAAGCTTTCCATTTTGGAAATCTAGAAAGTCAATCAGTGTTGAGTAAGCAACATGAGATTAGGTTGGTCCGCGCCTATAATAATATACCTCTGTTAGAGCTCACCTGCTGTAGCGATCCCTGCAGTTTATTGTAAAGCTCCTCCTTTTCGTTTTCCAGCTGTCGTCTTTCATTCTCAACTTTTATGTTAATTTCATCTAATTGATCCTGTAGTTCCTGCAATAGACATGTTACTTCTTGTAGAAACGCTTCATATTATCAATTCATGGAATCAAATTTGCCTGAAAGTACTGCTACGTTAATTGTCCAAAAATGTTTTCAAAAATGAGTTTCATTACAATAACTGAAACAGATGCAATTACCCCCAGCAGTATTTTCATATTCTAAATATCACGCTATATTGAGCTTCTAGCCAGAGGCACTTTCTGCAATAAACATCATGACTTTTGTTGCCAGCAGACAAATAACCTCATGTCAAGATTTACCACAAAATGAATTGACGTAAGGTGATCCAATAGTTCAAATGATAGGAGCACTCAGTGCAAATCCTGATTTTAATGCCCAATGCTTGCTGTCTGATTCACTGTTTGTTGTGTCAGCTTTCATAAGGATCACTAAATAGGGGCAGCTCAAAGTAGCAAAGTGCTAGATATTCTGCCTCCTGTAGGTACATGTCAAAGAGGGCAATGGTGACCATGGACTTCCATTGGATTGCTCCATGATTGTGCTTGGCAAAAACATTGCAGTGGCTTGTCATTGCCTTCTCCAGGAAGGCTGACAAGGACACTCTGCTATGCTTCCCACCTGCCATTAGGCATATTGTAAGCATTTACAGGTCAATAATCAACTTGTTCAAGTGGGTTATATATAGACTAATTTGTATTGTTACTCAGCTCCG
The DNA here is from genome assembly GCA_024679065.1 of Sphyrna mokarran. Lineage (NCBI taxonomy): Eukaryota > Metazoa > Chordata > Chondrichthyes > Carcharhiniformes > Carcharhinidae > Sphyrna > Sphyrna mokarran. The sequence goes on along the minus strand of JAGIQG010000001.1, from coordinate 100,712,065 downwards.
ATAGCATGGCTCAATCCCATACTCCAAATAGTACTTCCCACATTAGCAAAGCCGAAGAATAGGGAAATGCACGGAGCTAAAAAGATCATTGCAATTCAACTAGACAGCAGTGGTCTCCAACTTAAGCTGCTCGTAAAAACATTGCATGTAAAAACATTGTGAAAATAACTGGAACAGACAATTCATTTAGGATTTGCCTGGACAAAAGGAAACTTTCTGACAGTCCGGATGAAGATAGGGATGATATTCAAAGCCAGATCCCATGATATTTTAGATTATGGCACCATCTGTTTTTAGCTTAATAAATATTCATCATTTAAATATTAATAAGGCACATTCAATACAGTACGGTCAGGAAAACACTCAGATACAGTATGTACCTTTTGCAGTTGTTTTCTTTCTAATTCCATTGAGGTCTGGACTGCCTTAATTTCAGTGGTGTGTTTCTTTACCAGCTCCTCCAATCCTTTCATCAGCTGTTCCTTCAGGCGAAGCTTTTCCTCTTCAGCCACTCGCTTTAGTTTCTTCAGCTCCTCCTCATGTTTTTTGTGATGCTCTTCTTTGTCACGAGTAAGAATATCAATAACCTACAAGTCAAAGGATATTCTGCTTCATCAACAGCATACATAAATAATACTTCAAAATGAATAAAGATATTAAAGCAAAGTATCAACAAGCTGCAAAATCTTCCTAAACATAAAAGCAATTATTTGCATTTATATTACTCAATTAATGGTGGCATAGTGGTTAGCACTGTTTCCTGACAGCTCCAGGGACCTGGGTTTGATTCCTGATTTGGGTCACTGTCTGTGGAGTTTGCACATTTTCCCCATGTCTGTGTGGATTTCCTCTGGGTGCTCCAGTTTCCTCCCACAGTTCAAAAGACATTGACCATGCTAAATTCTTCCTCAGTGTACCCAAACAGGCGCTGGAGTGTGGCAACTGGGAGATTTTCACAGTAACTCCACTGCAGTGTAAATGTAAGTCGACTTGTGACACTAATAACAAACTTTAAACTTTAACTCAGTAAAATGCCCTACATAATAAACACAGGTTGGCATCAAGCTATTTAATAATGATATTAGGGACAGGTTACAATGACAGTAACAACTTCAATTACCAAAAAAATATGCAAAATATATTTGAACAAAAAAAAACTTCACTGCAGAACTAGAAAGAAGAGGCAATGAATTACAAAACATTAATTACAAAGCTGGCCTCTTTCCAATCTGTTACAGCCAGGAGCTTTGGGGAACATTTTCTTCAAATGGATTCAGAACTTGATATTTAAACTTGAATTAGAAGTTGTATTATTCATCTCACTATAAAAAAGAAAAAATATTTTGTTCAGAACTTGGTGGTACTTAGACACTCAACTTCAAAAGCACCTTTCAAACCTGGACCTCTACCATATAGATGGACAAAGACAGCATATGCATGGGAATATCATTACCTCCAAGTTCCCTCCAACCATACACCATAACTTGGAACTATATTGCCATTTGTTCCCTGCCGTTGGATCAAAATCCTGGAACTCCCTCGCTAACAGTATTGTGGATGTACTTGTACCACATGGCCTGCAATGGTACAAGAATGTGGCTCACCACTATCTTTAGGCAAGAAATACTGGCCTAACCAGTCTCACTCACGTCATATGAAGGAATAAGGGAAAAACTAAACTAAATGCAATAACATTTGTAAATTGTGGGCAAAAGCTAGATGACTGAATGCCATGTCATGTGATCAAACATTGTATGACCAAATTTCCAGAAGTCTGTCAAGACAGAGTTGGTAATGCTAACTGTGTGGAAACATGAGGGGACTTGTAGCCAATAAAGCAATCTCATTCACATTGCTGGTCATGTTCATGCATCAAGTCAATCAATTGGACTTAAAGATGATAATTAGCTGTGCCATCTCAGCACCTCTTCACTGGAAACCAAAAGTTACTTGCAGCAATTTTACTGACACCACTCTCTCAGATAGCTGCAAAAGAATACATTCTTCCTTACTCTAATCATAAGTAATATCTAGGTGAGATTCCTTTGGGTCATACTGCATCAAGTTCAGCCTTTATATGGGACTCTTTTTCTAGAAGGAACATAACCACCTATTTATACCCAAATCATTCAAACTAAACTAGCTCAGCAATTTTACCTTTAGTCAAACAAGGGCAGTGATCTAATCCAATTGGATTATAGCTGCAAAATTTAGATGGTCAGTCAAGTTTATGTCAATAATAACCCCCATTTGTGAGAGGTTTCAATCTTTCACACATGGATTTTATAATAGGAACAGGAAATCCGTGAAAGGAAATTGACTGAAACTGTAAACATTTTGTTTTTCAACAGTGCATTCAGGGTAGTGTCCAAGGGCCAACCAACTTCAGCTGCTTCATCGATGACCTTCCCTTCTTCATAAAGTCAGAAATTAGGATGTTTGCTAATGATTACACAATGTGTAGTACCATTCAGACATTCTCAGATACTGAAGCATCTGTGTCCATGTACAGCGAGATTTGGATAATATTCAGGTGAAGGTTGATAAGTAAATTTGTGCCACACAAGTATCAGGCAGTGACCAATTCCAATAAAAAACAAACAATCTCCCCTTAATATTCAATGATATTACTATCGTTGAATCCCCCCACCATCAACATCGTGGGGATTACCATTGACCAGAAACTGAGCTAGTCATTTAAACACTGTGGCTACCAAATCAGGCAGAGGCTTGGAATTCCAGGGCGATTAAAACATGTTCTGACTCTTTAAAGTCAGTTTACCATCTCAAGACACAAGTTACGAGCGTGATGGAATATTTCCACTTGCATGAATGAATGCAGCTCCATCAACAAAGAAGCTCAACACCATCCAGGACAAAGCAGCCCACTGGACTAACATCCCATCCAACATGATTAGCATTCACTTTCCCCAACACCAATGCATAACGGCACCAGTGTGAATGCACAACAGCAACTCACCAAGGCTTCTTCACAGCACCCTCCAAACCACAAAATCAATTAGATGTATAGGAATACCTCCACCTGCAAATTCTCCTCTGTGCTACATACCATCCTGATTTGGAAGTACATTGCCACTCCTACATTGTCACTAGTCAAAACTCTGAACTCCCTACAAGATGTAGGTATCATTAGCAAAGCGTGCAATTGTTGTCTCATACGGATGTCTAAACATCACAAAGGGAATGGGGTCCTGGCAATATTTCAGTAACAATCCTGAAGACTTGTGCTCCAGGACAGTGACAACACTGGCACCTAGCCGGCAACGTGGAAAATTGCCCAGGTATGTCCTGTACACAAGTAATAGAACAAATCCAACCCAATCAATTACCACCCATCTGTCAACTCTAGGTTATCAGTAAAGTGGTGGAAGGAGTCATCAATAGGGCTATCAAGTGGCACTTACTCAGCAATAACCTGCTGATGGACATTCAGTTTGGGTTCTGCTAGTGTCACTCAATTCCTGGCCTCATAACAGCCTTAGTTCAAACAGAGACAGGATGCCAGAGGAAAGGTGAGAATGACTGATCTTGACATCATAGCAGCATTTGACCCAGTATAACACCAAGAAGCCCTAACTAAACTGAAGACAATGGGAATCAAGAGAAAAACATTCCACTGCTTCTCGTAATGCCTGGCACTAAGGAAGATGGTTCTGGTTGTTAAGGATGAAATATCTCAGCTTCAGGACACCACAGCAGGAGTTCCTCAGAGTTGTATCCTAGGCTCAATCATCTTCAGCTGCTTCATCAATAACCTTCCTTTTATTACAATGTCAAGTTTGCTGACGATTGCATAATGTTCAGTAGAAGTTGTGACTCCTCAGATACTGAAGCAGTCCATGTTCAAATGCAACAAGATCTGGGCAATATTCAGACTTGGGTTGACAAGTGGCAAGTAACCAGGACGTGCCAGTTTGATGCCATCCAGGACAAAGCAGCCTGCATGATTGCTACAGCTTGCACAAACATTCAATTCCTTCACGATGAAGGACAGCGGCAAAGTGTGTACCATCTATAAGATCCACTGCAGGAACTTACAAAAGTTTTTTAAGCAGCACCTTCCAAACTCACGACCACTACCATCTAGAAGGAAAAGAGCAGCAGATACAAGTCACTCACCATCATGATTTTGAAATGTATTACTATTCCTTCACTGTCATTGGTCAAAATCCTGAAATTTCATTCTTAACAATGCTTCAAGAACTGAAGCAGTTCAAGAAGGCAGCTCGCAACCACTTTCTCAAGGGCAACTAGGGATGGACAATAAATGCTGGCCTAGCAATGAAGTCATGATGTAAAGATGCCGGCGTTGGATTGGGGTGGTAAGAACTCAGTAAGAATTTAGCAACACCAATTTTTAATCCAACCGATTTATTTGATAGTAAAAAATCGGTTGGATTAAAAATTGGTGTTGCTAAATTCTTACTGAGTTCCTAGCAATGAAGCCCAGATCTTTTGTGATGCTAGAGCCATTGTAAGAAGCATATCCAGGGATGTTTGTTGACTGTGTGGTAACAAGATTACAAAGCCACAGGTTGAGACAGGAGGAGAAGAAATCAAAGAGTAATGAGGTTGAGGTTCAGTTATCCGAAACAATCTTTGATCAGGTGGTTGATAAAGAATAAGAACAGATGGAAGATGAAGCAGATATCTTTAGTTCAGAAAAGCTGGCAGAATTAAAGCAAAAAGCTGTAAGATTAGAAGTTGTGTCAAAACCACATGCACAGAAAGAGTATCTGAATATGTACTGAAGTGATATTACATTAGAAATAGAAGGAGAATTAGATGTATATCAAAGTGTTAGAGCATTATTACATTAGAAACACTATCTTAATGAGAAGACGGAGACTCTTACATAGTAAGACCGATAAAAAATAGATATTAGTTCATCAAACCGTATTACCAGTGAGTTATAGAGATATAGTGGGTAGCGCAGGAGTTTCAGTAAGAAGAGATTTACACATAAGGAAAACTCAAGCAAAAATACAACAACATTTCAGATGCCTGTACTGTATAAGGATATTGTTGAATTTTGCCACAAGTCATACATGTCAGGAAATAGCAAAACCTCAGGTGGTAATCAAATTAGCACCTTTCATACCCATTTTAGCATTCCTGAAACCTTTTATTCAAGAGCTAATTGATTGTTTGGGACCTCTGCCTAAAACAAAGAAGTGGGAATCAATATTTGTTGACCATGATAGAAGAATCTACTACATTTTTGGAGGCCATTGCATTGCGCAATATTACAGTTTAGATAGTTGTAGAGGAGATACTTTTTTTTAAATCAGATACAGACATTCCCCAGAAATCCAATCAAATCAAGGATCAAATTTAATGTCAGTTATTCAGGAAGTTGTGTTAGGTGAGATAAAGCAATTTAAATTGACTGCGTATCATTTAGAATTGCAGGGAGTATTAGAATGGTGGCATCAAACTTTAAAGACCATGCTGAGAGTCTATTTTCAGGACTATCCGGAGGAGTGGGATAAAGGAATTCCTTTTGTACTTTCTGCAATTAGGGCTGCGCCTAATGAATCAACTAAATTCAGCTTATTTGAATTGATTTTTGATATGAGGTAAGAAGACCAGATGTGTTGATCAAAGAAAAATTGGCGAGTCAGCATTTTAAGACTGCATTGTTGGACTATGTGTCAAACTTTAGGGAAGGATTAACTAGTGGTGGTTAGTTTGGCTAGACAGTATTTAAAAGTAGCACACTATGTGATGAGAGAAAAGAAGTGGATAAGAGATTAAAAATTTATAGTTTTGTTAGTGGGGAGAAAGTATTAGTACTATTACCAGTGGTAAATCTACCATTAAAAGCAAGATTTAGCAGGCTTTGTTAAATCAAAAAGAATATTTAGTGAGCAATTATTTGATAAGAATGTGTTAGTTGTTACAACTCAAGGTGAAGAAACAAATCCAGATGATTCTGAATTTGATATTTGTCAAATTAAATTTGACAATGGGGTAAATTACTGAGTTACCTTGTGATGGAAAATCAAAATAATGTGAAAGAGTTATTCACATCGAGCTATGCGGGAATAAATTAGGAAGTATAAAAGTAACTATGTATGATGTAAATATTAAGGAACATCCACACAGGTGTAATCCATTTGGCACAGGTTCAGAAGGCAATTGAAAGCAAGCAAATGATATTATCTAAGTGAGTTACAGCATTCAGAGCTCATATGTAGTGATAGTACCAAAATATGGACCAGATGGTATACAATGGTTATGTGTGGACAGTAGAAAAATCAATGCTGTCATAAAGTCAGATTTGTAGCAAGTTCTCAATTGGAAGACTGTGTCAAAAAGGTGGAACAAGCAAATTTTATTACTAAACTTGATTTACATAAAGGATGCTGGCAAGTAGCTTTATCAGAAAGAGAAAAGGATGTTTTGGCTTTGTGATTCCAAATGGTCTGCATTAGCTTAAAATCATGCTGTTTAAAATGAATTTTGTGTCAGCAACATTCCAAAGACTAACTAACAAGGTCACTTCTGGAATAAATAATTGTGCTTTTACATAGACAACTTGATGGTTTTTAGTCAGACATGGAATAAGCATTTGAACATTTAAATGGATCGTTCATTCAACTACAGGAGAAGGGCATGGTGGTAAACTTGGCTAAAAGTGGATTCACAAGAGCCCAAGTCATGTTCATAGGCCATACAATATTTTTTCATTCATGGGACATGGATGTTGTGGGCTGGCCAGCATTCATTGCCCATCTCTAGTTGCCCAAGGGCAGTTGAGAGTCAACCACATTGATGTGGCTCTGGAGTCACATGTAGGTTGGACCAGGTAAGGACAGTTAGAACATAGAACATAGAACATTACAGCGCAGAACAGGCCCTTGGGCCTTTGATATTGCGCTGACCAATTAGGAAAAAACAATGACCCTCTAACCTAAACCATTCCCTTTTCGTCCATAAACTTATCTACTAACCTCTTAAACGCCACCAAACTTGGCGCATCTAAACTGACGCAGGCAGGGCATTCCATACCCTTATCACCCTCTGGGTAAAGAACCTACCTCTGACATCCGTCCTATAACCACCACCCCTTAATTTAAAGCTATGTCCCCTCGTGCTAGCTTTCTCCATCCTAGGAAAAAGGCTATCACTGTCCACCCTATCTAAACCTCTAATCATCTTATATGCTTCAATAAGATCCCCTCTTAGCCGCCTCCTTTCTAACGAAAAAAACCTCAAATCCCTCAACCTCTCTTCATAAGACCTGCCCTCCATACCAGGCAACATCCTGGTAAACCTCCTCTGTACCCTCTCCAATGCCTCCACATCTTTCTTATAATGGGGGGACCAGAACTGCACACAATACTCCAAGTGCGGCCGCACTAGAGTTTTGTACAGTTGCAACATGACGTTGCGGCTCCGAAATTCAATCCCCCTACCAATAAAAGCTAAGACTCCATATGCCTTCTTAACAACCTTATCGACTTGATTGCCAACTTTCAGGGATCTATTAACATAGATCCCTGAAATCTAATAACATTTCAGAGACTTGGGTAGAGCTGGGACAAGAATGGATGTTGCAGGTTCCGGGGTTCAAATGCTTTAGTCGGAGTAGAGAAGGAGGTAGAAGGGGGGGAGGAGTGGCAGTATTAGTCAAAGACTGTATCACAGTGACAGAAAAGAAGTTTGATGAGGACTTGTCTGTTGAGGTAGTATGGGCTGAGATTAGAAACAGGAAAGGAGAGGTCACCCTGTTGGGAGTCTTTTATAGACCTCCTAAAAGTTCTAGAGAGGTTGAGGAAAGGATTGCAAAGTCAATTCTGGTCAGGAGTGAAAGTAATAGGGTAATTGTTATGGGGGGCTTTAACTTTACTAATATTGATTGGAATAGCTATAGCTCTAGCTCGTTAGAGGGGTCAGTTTTCGTACAAAGTGTGCAGGAAGGTTTTTTGACTCAGTATGTAGATAGGCCAACTAGAGGTGAGGCTACATTGGATTTGGTGCTGGGCAATGAGCCAGACCAGGTGTTAGGCTGGAAGTTGGTGAACATTTTGGTGATAGTGACCACAATTCGGTTACGTTCACCTTAGTGATGGATAGGGATAGCATGAAGCTGGGGGCAGTAGTTATAGCTGGGGGAAGGGTAATTATGAGGCCATCAGGAGAGAATTAGGGTGCATAGATTGGACTAGGAAACTACAGGGACTGGGAACATCTGGAATGTGGAGCTTATTCAAGGAGCAGCTGCTGCGAGTCCTTGATAAGTATGTCCCTGTCAGGCAAGGAGGAAATGGTCGAGTAAGAGAACCTTGGTGTACGAAAAAAGTTGAATTGCTGGTTAAAAGGAAAAAGGAGGCTTATGATAGGATGAGGCTTGAAGGCTCGGTTAGTGCAATGGATAGCTATAGATTAACCAGGAGGGAGCTAAAGAGTGAATTGAGGAGAGCTAAGAGAGGACACGAGAAGACATTGGCTGATAGGATTAAGGAGAATCCTAAAGCTTTCTTTAGATATGTTAAGAATAGAAGATTGGTTAGGACAAGATTAGGGCCAGTCATAGACAGCAGTGGGAAGTTGTGCGTGGAGCCTGAAGAGATTGGAGAGGCACTGAATAAATATTTCTCTTCGGTATTCACGCAGGGTGATGTAAATGTAGTTATGGAGAACACTGAGGTACAGGGTAGCAAACTGGAAAGTATCGAAGTAGATAGGGAGGATGTGCTAGATACTCTCGAGGGTTTGAAGTTGGATAAGTCCCCTGGGCCGGATGGGATTTACCCTAGGATTCTCTGGGAGGCAAGAGAGGAGATTGCAGAGCCTCTGGCTCTGATCTTCAGTTCGTCGTTGGTTACGGGTGTGGTTCCGGAGGACTGGAGGATAGCGAATGTGGTCCCATTGTTTAAGAAGGGGAAGAGAGACCTTCCAGGGAATTATAGGCCAGTGAGTCTTACTTCGGTTGTGGGCAAAGTATTGGAGAGAATTATTAGGGATAGGATTTATCGTTATTTAGAGAGAAATGAATTGATTGGGGATAGTCAACATGGTTTTGTGAAGGGTAGGTCATGCCTTACTAACCTTATTGAGTTTTTTGAAAAAGTGACCAAAGAGGTGGATGGGGTAAGGCAGTTGATGTGGTATATATGGACTTTAGTAAGGCGTTCGATAAGGTGGCCCATGGAAGGCTTCTGCAGAAAATGCAGATGTATGGGATTGAGGGTGATTAGCTAATTGGATTAGGAATTGGCTAGCAGATAGAAGACAGAGGGTGGTGGTTGATGGGAGGTATTCATCGTGGAGTTCGGTGACAAGTGGTGTACCTCAGGGGTCTGTTTTGGGGCCCCTGCTGTTTGTAATTTTTATAAATGATCTTGATGAGGGTATTGAAGGATGGATTAGTAAATTTGCAGATGACACTAAAGTCGGTGGAGTGGTAGATAGTGAAGAGGGGTGTTATAGTTTGCAGAGATACTTGGACAAGTTGCAGAGCTAGGCCGAGAGGTGGCGAATGGAGTTTAATGTGGAAAAGTGTGAGGTAATGCACTATGGCAGAAATAATAAATGTGTAGAGTATAGGGCTAATGGTAGGATTCTTAGTAGTCTTGATGAACAGAGGGATCTTGGTGTGTCTGTGCATAGATCCCTGAAAGTAGGCAGTCAAGTCGAGAAGGTTGTTAAGAAGGCATACGGAGTCTTAGCTTTTATTGGTAGGGGGGTTGAATTTCGGAGCCGCAACGTCATGTTGCAACTGTACAAAACTCTAGTGCGGCCGCACTTGAAGTATTGTGTGCAGTTCTGGTCCCCACATTATAAGAAAGATGTGGAGGCATTGGAGAGGGTACAGAGGAGGTTTACCAGGATGTTGCCTGGTATGGAGGCAGGTCTTATGAAGAGAGGCTGAGGGATTTGAGGTTGTTTTCGTTAGAAAGGAGGCGGCTAAGAGGGGACCTAATCGAAACATATGAGATGATTAGAGGTTTAGATAGGGTTGGACAGTGATAGCCTTTTTCCTAGGATGGAGAAAGCTAGCACGAGGGGACACAGCTTTAAATTAAGGGGTGATAGTTATAGGACGGATATCAGAGGTAGGTTCTTTTACCCAAAGGGTGGTTCGGGAGTGGAATGCCCTGCCTGCAGCAGTTGTAGATGCGCCAAGTTTGGTGGCGTTTAAGAGGTTAGTTGATAAGTATATTGAAGAGAAGGGAATGGTTTAGTTTGGAGGGGCATTGCTTTTTATATTGGTCGGCGCAACATCGAAGGCCGAAGGGCCTGTTCTGTGCTGTAATGTTCTATGTTCTACATACACCAAGATCCCTCTGTTCATCAACACTATTGAGAGTCCTACCATTAGCCCTATACTCTACACATTTGTTATTCCTGCCAAAGTGAATTACTTCACACTTTTCCACATTAAACTCCATTTGCCACCTCTCGGCCCAGCTCTGCAACTTGTCCAAGTCCCTCTGCAAACTATAACACCCCTCTTCACTATCTACCACTCCTCCGACTTTGGTGTCATCCGCAAATTTACTAATCCATCCTTCAATACCCTCATCCAGATCATTTATAAAAATTACAAACAGCAGGGGCCCCAAAACAGATCCCTGAGGTACACCACTTGTAACCGAACTCCACGATGAATATCTCCCATCAACCACTACCCTCTGTCTTCTATCTGCTAGCCAATTCCTAATCCAATTAGCTAAATCACCCTCTATCCCATACATCTGCATTTTCTGCAGAAGCCTTCCATGGGCCACCTTATCGAACGCCTTACTAAAGTCCATATATACCACATCAACTGCCTTACCCCCATCCACCTCTTTGGTCACTTTTTCAAAAAACTCAATAAGGTTAGTAAGGCACGACCTACCCTTCACAAAACCATGCTGACTATCCCCAATCAATTCATTTCTCTCTAAATAACTATAAATCCTATCCCTAATAATTCTCTCCAATACTTTGCCCACAACAGAAGTAAGACTCACTGGCCTATAATTCCCCGGAAGGTCTCTCTTCCCCTTCTTGAACAATGGGACCACATTCGCTATCCTCCAGTCTTCCGGAACTATACCCGTAACCAACGACGACCTGAAGATCAGAGCCAGAGGCTCTGCAATCGCCTCTCTCACCTCCCAGAGAATCCTAGGGTAAATCCCGTCCGGCCCAGGGGACTTATCTAACTTCAAACCCTCAAGAATATCTAGCACATCCTCCCTATCTACTTCAATACTTTCCAGTTTGCAACCCTGTATCCCAGTGTTCTCCACAACTACATTTACATCTCCCTGCGTGAATACCGAAGAGAAATATTTATTCAGTGCCTCTCCAATCTCTTCAGGCTCCACGCACAACTTCCCACTGCTGTCTATGACTGGCCCTAATCTTGCCCTAACCAATCTTCTATTCTTAACATATCTAAAGAAAGCTTTAGGATTCTCCTTAATCCTATCAGCCAAAGTCTTCTCATGTCCCCTCTTAGCTCTCCTCAACTCACTCTTTAGCTCCCTCCTGGCTAATCTATAGCTATCCATTGCACTAACTGAGCCTTCAAGCCTCATCCTGACATAAGCCTCCTTTTTCCTTTTAACCAGCAAATTAACTTTTTTAGTACACCCTGAAGGACATTAGTGAACCAGATGGGTTTTTTCAACAACTGACAATGGATTCATGGTCATCAATAGATTCTTATGTCAGATTTCTTTTAATTGTATTCAATTTTCCACCATCTGGACAAATGGCCCCATGAAATATGAAAATTTATTAGGGAATTCCCAATGTTGTGAATGAGAAGAGAAATACTGAGATTCCTAGGTATAAGGGGTATAAGAAATTTGTGCCAAATTTAAACAGTGTGGTTGCTCCACCGACTGAACTGCTGAAAGCACAGGAAATTTCAGTAGATGTCTGAATATTAGGGAGCATTTTACAGTCTGAAAACCACTATTCACCATACCAGTTTGGCAACACCAAACTGATTCAAGTTGGCCATTGATGCAAGTGATGTGGGCATTGGTGTACTACTGTTATAAAGGAGACAACAAAAGAATAGAAAGATCTATTGGTTAACTTTCCAGAAAATTAAATATTAATCAAAAGAAATATTTGACTGTCAAGAAGGAGATATTAATTTTGGCATTGGCATTGCAACTGACCACAATCCACTAAAGTTTCTGGAGACGTTTAAAGATGAAAATACAAAACTGTTTAGATGGAGTTTACTATTACAGCCATTTAACTTGAAGATTGTATACATGGCAGGAAGAGAGAAAGTGATTGCAGCTGTTTTATTATGACTTTGATGTGTAAGGAGGATGGAACATTCAAAGTTGGACAAGACAGACTGAAATGAATTTGCATGTTTAGAAAAAGAGATATACCTTATAAAGTACTAATAGTGTGGAGGATAAAATTAGGAAGCTTGGGAAAATCAAACCATCATTTCACATCGTTAGGTTATTTATTTTACAGAAGGGGGTGAAAAAGAGGTATCTCAATAGTGTGCTATTGCTATGAATTTTTTTATGTTTAAAAGGACTTTTTTCAACAGAAAGCCTTATGTCTAGAGGGAGTGCAGCTCAGATGCTGGGAAAGCAGGATAATTATTACTCATTTTAACCATGGAGTGTTTATTTAGGAGAGATTAATGGATTTCAGTTTACAAAAAGAAAAGGTCCGCTGGGGTTTTTTTTAAACAAGAATGGAAAGTGGGGTTAGGTTGATAGGGTCACGTGATAATGTAGTTAATGAGAGGAGCTAGGCATGCAGTAGAGAGAAAATAGCTTTTTAGCTTGACTGGGTTTAAAAGCTGTTCTCTGCATAATATTTCTCTGAAAGCTTCAAGTTTGACGATAATTGTAAGAAACATTGTTATGGTTGCTAATTGTATTTAGTGTTTTTTGAGTCTGTAAGCAGAATGTTGTTCATTTGGAATTAAAACAGTGATAATCTGGAAATTGGAGTAGTTTCTTTCCTTGTTTAAATATTGTTTGAATAGATAATAGTTAAATTGGTTCATTTGTTATGGAACTGTATTAAATAAAGTTTGTTTTTATTTTAAAAGATCCCCAATTTGTCACTGGAATTTCACCTGGGAATAAAGCATTCTATCCTCACATTTATGGCAAAGTAGAAAAAAGGTTGGGGCCTAGTCTGGCTTCCTAATTGAACTTGGGATTCTGGTCCAGGATCCTAACACTTGTAAATTAATTAAAAAAATAAATGAATGATGGGCAGTAAATGCTGGCCTAGTAGTGAAGCCTGTATCCTGTGATTGAATAAATAAAAAAAAGAGGGCATTAGGTTTCCGGAAGAGATTGGCTTTTGGAGTAGATTTATTGGGTTCCATTTAGGAGATAACTAATCTAATAGATAGAAGGAAAGATAATTAACATTATCTACCTGTATTTTCATATTTTCAGGTCTTCTTTGATTTCTAATGGAACTGGTTTAAACAGCCCTTTAATAACATCTTTGGCTATACTTTAGGGTATTTTTGCACTCATTTTCTCTTCAATCTCTTTTCTAGTAACTTCCTCAGGAGATTTTGCATCATGTGAATGAGCATTTCCATTTTTTTCCCTACATCAATATTTTACAGTGAATTTCCCAACGGCAATTTCCCTTTATTTGCTTTTTTGGATGAAATAAATGAGGAGAATTGGAGAAATACCAAAGAGGCCAGGATGCACTAGAGGCTACTACTGATATTGGAGTATTACTATTGTAAAGATGTGAGCGTATTTCAGTGTCACAGTAAGAGATAGATCATTAAAAAGCTGACCTAACTGCAGAATGGCTTATGTACAAAGAGAATCTATGGAAGATTAAAGCAAAGCAACTGGGGCGATTTTCCCATGCCATGGCGTTGATTTATTAGCGTAGCAGGCTGGGTGATTCAAGCTGGATTTGCACAATCTGCGCTGGCGTCTAGCCCCGAGCACTTCTCCCAGCGCTGGATTTCTGGCACAGAGCTGCATTACATTTGCAATCTTCCAGCTTAATCTGTTTTAAATGTATTTAGTAGGCCTGGGACTGAAGTCTCTGAGCCTGCTAGCCTCTCCCCTGCCAGTAGTATTTCACTCTAGCAGAGATTACCATAGCCTCCCCACTTGCGGGAAGCTAGAGGCCAGGCATGCTTGGGGAGAGCCAGCATTGCGGGGTCACAGGGATGGTCAACAATCAAGCTGGCCAGCAACTGGGAGGCTGCAGACAGGACCACAACACTTGCACCAATCTGAGTGTTGGCAGATCAGCGCATGCACAATGGTCTGCTCAGCACTATGCTGCTGGCCTCTCCAGCAGGAATAGACCCTGCCCCCAATTTCTAACGTGATTTTCACTTGGCACTCAGCAGTTAGCAGGATGTGGGAGATTCTTTTCTAAACTCCCACTGAAAACACAGCGTGATTTACTCCAGTTTTCACACAAATTCGACACTTGGAATGTTTTTGGGAGAATCACCCTCCTTCTCTTTGTCTGAGTCATACCTGTGTCAGCTGTTGACTGTGTTCAGCCTCAGCGACTTTACTCCCCTGGTTTTGCTGCTGTTCGAATACTGTTAACTGTTGCTTTAGCTCTGATAGTTGGATCTTTAAGTCTTCCACCTCTGCTACAGCATTTTGTTTGGATATGGACAGAGCCTTATTCTCATCTAGATATGAAAATAATATATTATATCAAAATGGGATGACATACAACAGGTCTAATAATCATGAGAAGTAAATGAGAGTGCAAAAGTGTAGCCTAAATGTTAAATTTGATCCATCTGTGCTGCTTTTCAAGTCTTTATTTTGAAAGCTATGATTTCAAGGAGCAATAAAAACAATAATTCAAAATCTGCTCATGCATTTTAAATATCAACTTAAATTTATCCTGTTTTGTTACTACCAGCATCAGTATATACTTAACCCTATTTAGCAGCATACTTGCCACACTTAGTAACAGCACAGCTTTTCCATCCAGCACTATTAGGCAAGCTCTGTGAGTATGGAAGTAATGTGGCATTGGCAATGCAAGCAATGAAATTAAAATAACATTTTGGCAACATACATCTCAGAAAAGCACAGTCAGAAAATTGTTGTGAATATCTAGTTCACGGTTCATGTGTTTTAGACTATAATTTTTAGTTTTAGAAATTAAACATCCTAGAAAGGAAATTTGCCATGCTTACTCATCTGTCCAAAGCCACACAATGTGTTTACTCTTAATTGCCCTCTTAAATAATTTAGTGAGCCACTCAGTTCAAGGGCAATTGCAAATGCTTCAATTTACATAAGAACATAAATAATGGGGCAGAAGTAGATCATTTTGCCCCTCAAGTCTGCTCCACAATTCAAGAAGATTATTCTTGAAATCTTGAGACCTTGAATCACTTTCCTGCTGTCCTCATAACCTTCAAAAATCTATCTAAATCAGCATTGAATATATTCAATGTCACAGCTGCCATTGTCCTCTAGGATAATGACTTCCAAAGCTTAACAATCCTATGACAGAAGTTGTGGGGCATGGACATCATGAATGTGAAAAGGGTGCTTCCTCTTGTGGGAGAATTTAGCACATGGGGTCACTGTTTAAAAATAAGGGGTCACCCACTTAAGACAGATAGGCATGTTTTTTTCTCTGAGTTGTGAATCCTTAGGATTCTCATCGTCAAAAAGTAATAGATGCAGAGCCTTTGAATATCTTTAAGGCAAAAATATAGAAATTCTTGATAAACAAGGAGCAAATGTGGGATTGAGGTTAAAATCAGATCAGTCAAGATTTTAGTGAATGGCAGAGCAGGTTTGAGGTGCCGATTCCTCTTTCTAATTTTTATGTTCAGATGTGTGCTGAAGAAATTCCTCTAAACCTCTGACTTTGAAACCTTTGTTGTAGGTTCCACGGAAAGGATTTGACTCAGTCTACAAAAGGGTTAAAAATTTAACTCAAGTAAAATGCAGTTAAAAATCCTTTGAGAAACTCACATACATTAATTTCACGCCTATATAAACAGATACTAAAGCCTTGAGAACAGGCTCTGCCAGAGAGGGAACTATGCTTAAGTTGGGAACATTACACCTGCTTTTTAAAGAAAAATGTTTTCTTTTCACTATTTGCTCGGGCAATATATCAGTAAAATAGGCAATACTCATATCATTCAAACATAGCACAAACTTAAGTATATAAGTCAGATTTTATTGAAACATCATTGAGTCGCAAATTTAAGAAAGGTTTCCGCATAGCTGAAATGAAGACCTGAAAACTACATTTTATACTTTTGATTATAAGTATAAAACTTGTTTATTTGCATATCCTACCAGCTTTTATTCTGTATATAGATTTGAAGTTTGCATTTTTTATATTTAGTTGATTTTGCATTTATGCACTATAATGTTTAAAATGTTACTGTAACATAATTCAAGATTTAAACTTATAATAAATTATATAATAACCATCATAAAATGTCATAGACTCAGTTTGTAAACCTCATGGAATCTGATTCTTCTACAATTCTTAATTATGATGATTTAAAAATTCCTTCAGTTGACAATTTAAGCTTTTAGTAAGTTAGACTGAATAAATTTACATTGCTGGGATAGGGATGGGGATGTAGGTTAAAGATAGAAGAACCTTTACATTTCCACAAAGGGATACATTCTCTCAGCATTTACTCTGTCAAGTTCTCTCAAAATCTTCTGTTTCAATAAGGTCACCTCTCATTGTTCTAAATTCTAATATATACAGGCCTAACCTTCCTTCATAAAGTAATCCCTTCATCCTAGGGAACTTCTATGAACTGCGATATTCCTCCTTGAATCAGGAGACAGTGCACAGTCCTCTAGCTGTGCTCTCACCAGTATCTTGTACAGCTGGAGCATGATTTCCTTATATTATATTCCATTCTCCCTTGCAATAGAGGACAATATTTCATTTGCCTTCTTAATTATTTGCTCTATCTGCATGCTAACTTCTTGTTATTACTGAGGTACCCCAGATCCCTCTGTACTGCCACATTCTGTAATCTGTTTCCATTTAAATCATATTTTGTTTTTTTTATTATACTTATTAAAGTGGACAATCTCACATTGTTACACACATTCTATGTGCAAAATTTTGCAAATTCTCTTAAACTATCGTTTTTCTTTTGCAAATTGTGACCTCCTTGCAACTTGCTTTCCTACTTTCCTTTGCACTACCAGCAAATACACTATGTTTTCATCTAAATCATTAATATAGATGTAGATAGTTGAGGCCACAGCACTGAGCCTTGTAGCTTACTACTAGTCACAGTTTGTTAACCTTAAAATGATCCATTTATCCTGATCTTGATTCATGTTAGTTAGCCAATTCTCTAGCAATTTTAATATACGTAATGTGCCAAATAAAAGCAATCTTTTATTTGGCACCTTATTAAATGTACTTTGGAAATCCAAAGATTGCCCTTTATCAATCTTCAAAATTTCTAGATTTTTATAAGGCATTTGACATAATGCCACAGCAAAGATTACTATACCAGGCAACAGCTCATGTGATAGAGTGTAACACATCAGCATGGACAGAGGATTCGTTATCTAATTAGTTAGGAAGCAGAGAGCAAGGAACATGATCATTCTTGAGTTGGCAAGATGTGACAACTGGAATAATATAAGGATCAAGGCTGGAGACTTAACTATTTATTATTTATATCAATGACTTGGATGAAGGAGCTGGATATATATTTGCTAAATTTGCAAGGAAACGAAGTAGGAAAATAAGTTGTGATGAGGACATAAGGACTGGATTTTCCAGCTTGGCCATGGTGGAACCACCATGGGAGTATGGCTATCCAGCTAAACATATTGGATCTCAGTGGCAGGCAGGTTCTGGAATATTCCAACAAAGCAATCTGCAAAGGGGCAGAGATAGGTTCAATGAGTGGGCAAAAATTTGCCTGATGGAATACAATATAGGAAAAGTGCACTCACCCACATTGGCAGAATGAATGGAAAAACAGCATGCTATTTAAATTGAGAGAGATTGCAGAATTCTGAGATACAGAGAGATCAGGTTGTCCTTCTACATGAATCAGGAAAAAACTAGTATGCAGATACAGTAAGTGATGAAGACAACAGATAGAATGCTGCTATTTATTTCAAGGGAAATGGAATATAAAATAAGGAATGTTTTGCTATGTGTGTACAGGGCATTGGTGAGACTGCGTCTGCAGTACTGTATGCAGCTTAGAGTCTCCTTATTTAAGAAAGGAGATAAATCCATTTGCAGCAGTTCAGAGAAGGTACATTCAACTGATACCTGTGGGGAGTAGTATTGTTGTCTTACATGGAAAGATTGGGCCTGAATCCATTAGAGTTTAGAAGATTGATAGATGATCTTATTGAAACAAACAAGATCCTAAGGACACTTGACAAGGTAGATACTGAAAGAATGTTTCCCTATGTGGTATATACTTAACTAGGGAACATAGCATGTCTCTTTTTTCAGCTACACTCAATTAAGAATACATGAGTAGTTTTGTATCTTTTGCAAATTATGAAAACGTGACAATACATCCATGTCTAGGTCATTAATATAAATCAGGGAAAGCAGTGTTCCTAGTACCCGACCACCAAGGGATCCACTGTATAACTTCCTCCGGTCTGAAATACAGCCATACGTCACTACTCGATTTCCTGTCCCAAAATCAACTTCATAACCATATTGAGGTGAGCTTTATGTGCTTCTTTGAACCATCCCTGGGGTATAGTACTTGCCGGTCAGCCTAGATTCCTTGTGGTGAAAGTGGTTCTACCTTCTTCTTGAAGCTGCTTGCCTTTTCCCCCTGGGTCACTGAATACCTGCACCATGTTGTGAAGACAGATGGGTTGGAAAGAGTGATGGTCGGTGAATAAATTAGCTATCGATCTGCTAGGTGATTTGGGGGAAGATGCCTGGGCATAATTAATAAAGTTACAAGTGCAGAATCTGTCCAACAGGAAAGATCCCGCTGCTGGAGCTGCCCGCCACTGATTCAGTTTCAAAAACGGGTAAATTCCATTCAAAAGACTTTGCCAATTTACGTCGTTCTCGCGTACATTAATGTGAGGTAGACTGTGACAATAAAAAAAGACCTATTTTGAGGATTCCAAGCTTCAGCCACCTATAATAAAAATGCTGTTTCTGTCAAATACTAATGCAAACTTACCTCTCACTAAAAACCACTTCTTTGCAAGAAATGTGGCTCAGCTGGTTGGTGTATGATATGCTGCTGCACATATGGAAAATGTGGCTTGCAGCAGAAAAAATGAGCCTTGTCATTGTAGTAATTGTTTTTCTTCCCTCAACTAGTTGTGCACAAGGCAAACTTTCATCTGATTTCATAGTGAGTTATTACCTGGAACAGGTTACTCATGGCTTTAGCTTGAGGGCACCTTCCACACTAAGCAGAATTGGGGTCAAGCATGGCTGAGCAGGAGTCTCTCCTGCTTTTATTGCATGTGCTTGGCACATTGGAAAAAATTTGCAAGTTGATCATCAACCTGATGGCCTCATTATGAGTTTGCCTTCCTTGGCTATCAAGTCCTGAGTGGGACTAGAACCCAGAGGTTCTGGCTCAGCGGCAGGAGACTATCCACTGCACCACAATACCTCCTTAGTCATTGCAGTAGGCTACCAGCAAAGTCTCCTACTTACCACAACTCTATTATAAAAGTTCTCCAGAAATAATAGACAGAAATGGGTCAAGTGTCTGAGAGCAAAGCATCCCCATGACGCAAATCACTTCACAATTTTTTTGTACAAATCTCTGAATCTGAGTGATCTTTAAAATAGGTTTAGCAATAGAATATATATTACATGGATGTAAATGCTTACATTTAGCCCTGTACTCAAAATGCAATTTTCAACATGCACAAGCTACAGTTTGACATGTTTAACAGAGGAAGCACTCTCCCTCTACAGAGCTACGGTAGTTACATTTATTAAAAATGTGATGAATCCACAAATTATTAGGAAATAATAATTGCTGAAGGGTGCATCTGGATTTCCTTCACTTGGCTGAGCCGTTTGGAGAAAACTTTAATTCTCATTCTGAGCAGCTGATCTCAAGGATATGTGCCTGAAGCAATTAATTCCATGGCTATTTTTGGTCCTAGATTAAAGAGTTGTACATTTCTACTTCTGCAAAATTTGCTCTTATTTGAATTGGAAGGTAGTTTGGCTCAGTGTTCATTCAGCCTGGCAATGTAGAGACACTGAAACAATGTATATGAGAGATTATCATTATCATGTGTGCTCTGCTCAGAGGCAGGTCCTGGACTCATAGCACAACTTCCATGTTTCTCTATCCAATGCCAAACTTTTCCTTTGTCAATAGAGCAGTTCAGTTTTCAATCAATTATACTTTTCTTCCTTATTGTCTTCTTTTTCATCTTACATTCAAATAGTGCTGCCTCACAATGCCAGGGGTGCAGGTTGAGATTCCTGACTTGGGTTACTGTCTGTGTGGAGCTTGCACATTCTCCTCTTGTCTGCATGAGTTTTCTCCAGGTGCTTCAGTTTCATCCTATGATCCAAAGATGTGCGAATTAGGTTGATTGGGCATGATAAATTGTCCATTAGTGCCAGGGGGATTAGCTGGGTAAATATATGGGGTTACAGGGATAGAGTCTGGATGGGATCATTGTCAGTGCAAGCTCAATGTGTCAAATGGCCTCCTTCTGCATGGTAGGGACTCTATAAGTTATTTTCATTCTCTCTCCACAGCACAATCATTGGTTACTTTTTCAGTCCAGCTGATCAGTTCCAGTTTTCTCCAAACTTGCATTTCAAAGCTATTTTTGAAGCAAGTCGTGTTTAACTAATTTATTATATTTCTATGAGGATGTAACTAGTGCTGTAGACACTACTTACTGGTGGATGTAGTGATTTTAAATTTCCAGAAGGCATTTGATAAGGTGCCTCACAAAAGGTTACTGCAAAAGGTTGGGGTGCACAAAGCTGGGGGTAAGGTGTTAGCGTGGATGGAAGATTGGTTGTCTAATCGGAAGCAGAGAGTTGGAATCAATGGATACTATTCTGGTTGGCAGCTGGTGACTAGTGGAGAGCCGCAGGGATCGGTGCTGAGGCCTCAAATGTTTACCATTTACATAGATGATCTGGAGGATGGGGCTGAGTGTAGGGTAACGAAATTTGCTGATGACACGAAGATGAGTGGAAAAATGAATTGTGTGGAAGGCGTGGAAAGTCTGCAGAGAGATCTGGATAGGCTGAGTGAGTGGGCGAGGACCTGACAGATGGAGTATAATGTTAGCAAATGTGAGGTTATCCACTCTGGTAGAAATAATAGTAAGAGGGATTATTATTTAAAGGTCAAAAAGCTGCAGCGTGCTATGGTGCAGAAGGACCTGGGGGTCCTTGTCCGTGAATTGCAAAAACCCAGTCTGCAGGTGATCAAGAAGGCAAATGGAACATTGGCCTTCATAGCGAGGGGCATAGAATATAAAAGCAGGGAGGTCTTGCTGCAATTGTACAGAGCACAGGTGAGGCTGCAGTTGGAGTACTGTGTGCAGTTTTAGTCGCCGAATTTGTGAAAGGATATATTGGCCTTGGAGGGAGATGAGGGGGGTTAGGCTATGAGGAGAGATTGAATAGACTGGGTCTGTACTCATTAGAGTTTAGAAAGCTGAGGGGGATTTTATAGAGATATATAAGGTAATGAAAGAGCTAGATTGGATAGAGGTAGAGAGATTCTTCTCGCTTTGAAAGGATAGCAGAACTAGAGGGCACAGCCTTAAAATAAGGGGGGTTTAGATCGGAGTTGAGGAGGAAGTTCTTCACTCAAAGAGTGGTGAATCTCTGAAATTCTCTGCCCATTGAAGTGATGGAAGCTACCTTACTGAATATATTTAAGTCACGGGTAGATAGTTTTCTGATAGACAAGGGAATTAAGGGTTATGGGGAGAAAGCAGGAAAGTGGAACTGATCCACCAGATCAGCTGTGATCTTATTGAATGGCAGGAAAGGCTTGAAGGGCTAGATGGCCTACTCCTGCTCCTATTCCTTATGTTCTTATTTGACACATTGATCTCCTCCTTCTGTAAAGTCCAATTAGAGAGTAGGTAGTTCAGAAGACTAACCAGAGACATCAGCAGTGGTGGACATTGTTGAGGTTGCATTATCAGGGGGAAGGTGCCAGACTGCCAGATATCCTTTAGAATAGGTTGGTTAATGACAAGATGGCTGAGGAGGGCGAGGTGCTGGGTCCTTATGTACCAGCAGTGGCCTCGGTTCAGAGCAGCCATTGTTGCCAGAGGTTCCGTCCATGGGCTCTGCAGTGCCCATAAATAAGACTCTCCCCCAGGAATCAGCTGGAAAGTGCCCAGAGTTTAACCTGACAATTTCCCCATGTAATAGTATACATTCCAGTGGGGCAACAAGTGTCCCTTAGACTAATAAGTGACTTAATTGCCCATCTAGTGAGCAGCCACATCACTATGACTCCCACAATATGTGGGAACTGGTTGGTTTTCCCCTGCAGTATTGCAAGCCTGCCCATCTTTAATCCAGGGAACCGTCTTTAAAAATGTTTTTATAAAGCTTATCATACTGTTTCCTATTCTTTTCTACTGGGTGTCTGCTATGCTCGAGAGTGACTGGCTATCTCATGCTCTGGCAATGGTTTGGCAGTCTTGTCAAACCAATTCTTGGCTTTCTGCTATTTCACCTTGATTTTTCCACTTGCGTTTGTCACTACCTTTTGGTTTCAATATTATTTTGATATTGGAAGAGTCATTTGCATGTGGTAAGATATTATTCTAAACATACTCTCAGCTTTCCAGGTTATTTCACTCGTGAAAGGACAATCTAGTCTGTAGGAACTGTCACTTCCTTGATTATTCCATTCTTTTCCAACTCTTCTATCCTGACTTTAAGACTTGACTGCTGGGCAGCCAGAACTCTTGGCAGAGCCATCTACTTCTAGACAATATTCTTTCGCTTGGTATCCCATCCTGTACTTCTCCAGTATCTGTTCAGCAGTCAATGGCTTGATGTGCTGCAGCATGTTGTCAATCTCCACTGGCATGCTCAGGGTTACCAGATCAAGATTTAGACTTGCTTCAGCTAAAATGAGCAGCCATTGCACTCCATCTGTGATCTGGAATGCTTGATCATCCTTTTTATCATTGCATCAGGCTCTCTGACTAATTTGTCCTCTCAGCAGGAGTATCTCATTTGCCATCATATAGGCTCAACTTTACTTTCGAGGGCTTTATGTCTGGATTTCCATTTGGAGCTCCTTTGTACAGGTCTATGAAGGTCATTATGTTGCCTAAAGCAACAGTGTTTACCTGATATTTCTTCACTTGATATTCTTCTTCTATGGTCATCATTTTTCAACATAGACGTGACAATAGCTGAACCAACTATTGCATCAAGTATAGTTCCTCAACAGACACTTCTGCTGATTTCTCTCTGCTAGCCATCAGCATTAGCTTGTTTTACTTCTTTATAGCCAAATAGTTGTGTGTGAAATGATTCCGCTTCTTGTGGAAGAACGTTGTTTTTCCCCATGCTGGGCAATTCTTCTTTTCCTTTGTATGATGTCCTCCACAATATCTGCATCTTTACGTTAGTCTGCGAATGCTCTGTCGACCTGGAATGCCTCTCAGCATAATATACCTCCTGGTCTGCTCTGCCATACATGTAAGCTATCATTTATACACACATCTGTTGCTTTTCTGAGCATAAGTTTCTATTCCTTAAGCAGATTCTCTCTCACTGAGGAGTTTTAAATGTATTAGACTATTCGATCTTTAATCAGATCATCTCAGGATTTTACAGGCTGCCTCACTGCACTCACATGCTGTCAATGAGCTCATTTGCACCTTGAGCATTAGTGTTGAGTACAGAATTTTCACAAGTAATGTTAATTTGGGGTTCAAAATGTGCATTCAAAGCATTCAAAATCACTAGTGTCTGTTTCCTGTTGTCAGTTAGATTTACAAAGAAGAAAAGAATTCTTTCAAAGAACATGGTATACAATGGTATACAATTACGATGGTATACAATTTGTAACAGTTTCTCCAAAGCATTGTTAGAAGTGTGCCTATTCTCATTAGTTTTGGCTTGTTAACTCAACCTGTTGCAAGTTTGTAGTTTTACCACTTCAAGTGAAAATTGCCAATTGTGCCACATAGCACTTTTAATCTTCACGGAAGCTGGGAGGGGAAAGTTTACCACAGCCATGTTAACTCATTGAGTAAGTGAGTGGCGATGGATTAAGCATTAAGCAGTTTGTGAAAAAGTGGGAGTCAAAGTGTGCCAAGCCATGGGAGAAGCTGCACGTTAGGGCAAGACTTCTGATGGGCCACCAGGAGGGACTATTCCCTGCCCATCACCAGCCGGGGAAACCTACTGGGCTGACTGCTTGGCCTGGGCCTTTCTCATCACTGATTAAGTATTGGTGGCTGCCAGATAAGGCCCTTAAATATACATTAATTGCTTATTTGAGAGTCCAAATTGGCCCAATAGTGGGTGAATCACCTGACGTCCCCTCTCTGCTGCTGTCATTACAGTAATAGCAGGGGAGGGTAGCTAAGGGCATAATGCTGTTTCCTGGATTTAAATCTGTCTTCAAACCTATTGGTGGAAGAGCATTAAATTTAACTAATGGAGTTTGTATCCTAGGAATATGTTCAAAGTATCTTCCGATGTTTCCATACCTGATTTATGCAGTATTTCTGCTTCCTGTTCTAAAAGTCGCTCCCTCAAGAGTTCAGCTTCATTTTCCATCGTTTGTAGTTTTGCATTTGATGTTGTCAATTTCTTATCTGCCTTTTGAAGTTGTTTTTCCAAATCCTAAAATACATAATAAAGTCTGATTTGTGGAAAGTTTGTTTTGAACATGAAACCAATGGACTGTAGAAAATTGACTGGTTCCAGTCGAAGCTAATGTTGTCTTTACTAGTCCATGAAGCAATTTTCCCTTCTCTAAATCTATCTACATCAGCATTTAAACACTTTAGAAGGTTTACATGTAATTTTAAGCCTATGTATCCTGTAGATTTAAACCCATGGTACATTTTTTTTTTACACAGAGTAAGTTGTGCTGACAAGGGCAGAATCTTTACAGATCTGCAAACAGGCAGGACGAGAGTGAGAGTAATATTGGAAAATCTCATGTTAGGACGTCTTTCCAATTGATTCCCACTTCAGAGCGATGCTGTTGGAACTAAGCTTTGACCGGCATGAATTACCTGCCTGCTGTAATGGATTGCTGATTATCAATAAAGTGCCTATTTAGGGGGGAAATTGGTGACACTGCAAGAATTGCCCAGTAGCCAAACTACCCACTGAAGTTGAAGCCTAATTGGTGACTGGAGGGAGCAATC
This sequence comes from Sphyrna mokarran, assembly GCA_024679065.1. Classification (NCBI taxonomy): domain Eukaryota; kingdom Metazoa; phylum Chordata; class Chondrichthyes; order Carcharhiniformes; family Carcharhinidae; genus Sphyrna; species Sphyrna mokarran. The sequence goes on along the minus strand of JAGIQG010000001.1, from coordinate 100,686,716 downwards.
TGGTGGTGAGTTTGGCAGGAGACCATCAACACTTAATTCTTTATCCCCACCAAGCCATGGGTTCTAACAGATCACAGCAGTGGCCAGAGCTCCTCTTAAGAAGGAGATTTCTGTGGCTGTGGCCACACTTACTTTTAACAATTTAACAAATTTTTAGAAGGCGATGTGCTCACGATACCCTGCCTGCATTAGCAGAGCCCAACTGCTGTGGTAGCACTGCTAGCTACCTACAGCCTTGGGCACTCTGGTCCTCTTGCTGTACAGCCCACCTGCCATGTTAATTGGATAGAGGTCCAAGAGATGATCTGTTAATTGGCCCCTCTGGAAAGATGTGCAGATGGATGGGACTTGGATATCAGTGGGATTGGGACTCACATACAGTTCCAATGCCTGAGAATCTTCGATTCTGTCTAACAAAAGCTTTGTGCAGTAAGGACACAGAGTGCTTCCTATCAAAGTTGTAGATTTTTGTTGGACAAATACGACAGCTTTCCAATTCTATTCTGCAGTTTGTCTCTCCTTCATTTGTCACCTACTTTTTAAGGAAAAAATGAATGCAGGAAAACCATTCCCTGACTCTGTCTTAGACAAATAAAATGCAGAACAACTTCCCAACAAAATTAGATAACTTTAAATGAATTAGCTCCTTTAAAAAGGAACTTTGATAACAGTGGAGGTCTTGTGGTTAGTTAAGGTCTTTGCCTCTGAAGCTCTGGGTTAGAGTCTCACTTCAAGTGGCCATGGACGATGCGTTCATAACAGCTGACCAAACAGGCTGATCAGCAATCTGCAAATCCTTTTGCTTCTGACAGGTGAGAAAAGCAAGAGAGTTTCATGTTCAGTCTTGAAGCAAAATAATGCCCCTATAGCTATAATCCCTCACTTCAAGCTAGCAATTTGTTCCAAGACAAGCAAGTTATGGAAAACAGACACAAGCATGTACTTTGTTTGCCTGATGTGTCATTTATTTGTAGTCAGTCTTTATAACAGTATTAATGGAGCAGATAACGATATGTAGATTAGATGGATTGGCCATGGTAAATTGTCTCTTAGTACCCAAGATATGTAGTTTAAGGGGTTAGTGGGGTAAATATGTGAAGTTTCTGGGATAGGACCTGTGTAAGATGCTCTGTTGGAAAGTCGATAGAGAGCCAATTGGCCGAATGGCCCCCTTTGGTACCGTAGGGATTCTATGATAAAGGCAGAGGTACTAGTGGAGTAGATGTAGGGGGGAGCTGCCAATCGCAGGAGTACATGGTTGGAAAAAGAAGTCCATGAGTATATACTGGACTTTTATTATACTTGGACATAATGAGAATTGCCTTGAAGCCAGCACATTGAAGGACACTTATATAACACAACCCATGTAAATTTCTGCTCATTTTAATTAATTGGAGGAAAATAAAGGTGGACTCTGTTACAATTATTTGAATCTTCTTGAACAATTTTCTTCTTGTTATTCTATGGGAATGAACTTCGCTGTCGGATTTGTCTCTATGTTCTCCACTCAGGCAAACTTTTACACTCATATAAAACAAAAGGAAGATAAACCAATTCTGTGGCTTCAATTTATTATTTTTCAGGATCGTGAAATTCTGGACAGAACCTAACTGCATTATTTCCAGCTAAAAGTTGTAAATCACCAAATGTACATCATGTGAAGCAGATGAAACACAATTGACGACACACATTGTCTGGGTCACTCTTACTGTTTGTAAAAGTCAGTCACAGAAACTGGAAAGATTCCTTGTATTGAAGGTCAATAGGTTTACTACAATTGGTCAGGGTGCTCTTGAACACACTAGATCCTGATACATTGACACCTGCCGGAAACTGCTGATATGTGAATGACAGGTGGGAACCAAATTAGGCTTAGTTGTGGTGCACACCCAAGATCAGAATGTCAGCTGAAGCAGCCTTAAATTTCACATGAGAATGTGATGTGGGCTAATACAAGTCCCGACTTACCTTATTGTTGGGCAAGGAATTCTTGAGAGGGCCTGGGAGTTTCCATGCATGCACAGACAAGGAAAGAGCTGCACATGCGTAGTACAGCATTTGGAATTCTTCGGGCCAAGAATACAGGTCCAGTGTGCCTGCACAAAAAGAAAATGGCACGAACCCCAATCATGTGACTGGAAGCAAAACACCATAATCAAGAGGAGTCCCAGGTAGGGGACAGAGGAGAGCGGATTGGGAGAAGAGCCAAAATAGAAGTCAGAGACTTGGAACAGGGAGAGAGTACAGGGAGAGATCCTAGTTAATAAGAAGGAAAGAGGAGAACAAAGAAAGAGGCTCCAAGCAGAAAAAAAGGCTGTGATTGGCAGACTTGAGACTCAGGAGAAGATCTAAGAACATGGCAATTGAAGGTTGTGGCTCCATGCTGTGGGCTGTTAGGATAACTTTTTGGAGCAGTAGTATTCTGCTTGGCATGGCTGAAGAGCTAAAATTAAGTTTGTGACTTTCTATTTGAGCGCAGACTCAGGAATTCAGTGGGTGAGATTTAAACTATGTGAGGTGGACCATTGTTAAACTGTCTGATTTTGGGTGACTTTGGAGGGAATTCCAAGTTAAGATCTTGAAGGTGAAGAGTGGATGTGAGAAACAGTTTCAATGAGATTTGTTGATTCACTGTTTACTCAGGTCTGGGTGGGTAGTGGAGAAATCTGTGGAATCTGCCATTTATTGTGTAAAAACAGAAACATAGCAACTAGAAGCAAGAGTAGACCATTCGGCCTTTCGAACCTGCTTTGTCATTCATTTTGATCGTTGCTGATCATCGAATTCAATATCCTGATCTCCCCTTCCCTCTCATATTCCTGATCCCTTTAGCCCCAAGAGCTAGCTCTAATTTCTTCTTGAAATCACACAATGTTTTGGCCTCAATTACTTTCTGTGGTTGTGAATTCCAGACATTCACTATCTTCTGGGGGAAGAAATTTCTCTTCACCTTGGTTTTAAAAAGTTTACCCCTTATTCTCAAACTAGGTCGGGACTCCCCCACCATTGGGAACATTCTTTCTGAATCAACCCTATCTATTCTGGTTAGAATTTTCTAAGTTACTATGAGATCCCTTCTCACTCTTCTAAACTCAGTGAATGTAACTGACTTATTCTCTCCTCATATGACAGGAATCAGCATGGTAAACCTTTACTGTACTCCCTTGATAGCAAGGACATCTTTCCTCAGATAAGGACACAAAAACTGCATACTCCAGGTATGGCCTCACTACCCCCCCTGTACAATTGCATCAAAACATCGCTACTTATACTCAAATCCTTTCTCTATGAAGGCCAACATAACATTTGCCTTCTTTATTGTCTGCTGTACTTATGCTGTGTTCCACCACAGTTTACCTGTTAATTTATATGTATCTCATGTTAACCTTCAATATTATAGTACAAGGTAGATATCGTAAACTGTTTTATCTTTCTGACTCTGTAAATTTTATCCTTGTTTATCCAAAGTCTATGAGATTTTTTGGCTTTATTCACTGAGCAAGTATCTTGAATCTCAACATTGTCAACTTTAAAGATAATGTTGCTGGTCCCTAACTGGATTGTACCAAATACTTGGGGTTTGGTACAGGATCATAACAAAGCACATTTGGAATTGTACATTAGGATGACTGTCCATCTTCTGGAACAGGTTGGGAAAAGGTGAGGAAAAGTTTTGCATTATGACAACAAGAGTTTTTATTTTAAATAAGGGTCAGGAACGGTTTTTTCAGGTCAAGGGATAAAATGATTTTTAAAAATGGCAAAAAAAATCTGTTTTAATGGGCTGTAATAAAGCAGGGAGCCCACAGCAACTTGCAGAAATATGGCTGTTTTAACTGTAAAATCAAAAACATCTTGAAGTGTTTTCACAGGTAGAGTCATAAAATCATACAGCACAGAAGAGGCCATTTGGCCCATCTAGTCCACACTGACACATTCATAACACCTGAACTTCCACCTAATCCCATTGTCAGCACTTGGCCCATAGCCCTGAATATTATGATGCACCATGTTCTCATCCAGATACTTTTGAAAGGATGTGAAGCAACCCACCTCCCAGGCAGCGCGTTTCAGATCGTCACCACTCTCTGAATAAAAATGTTTTTCCTCACGTTCCTCCCTTAACATCCTGCCCTTCATCTTGAACCCATGCCTCCTCATGACTGACCCTTCAACAAAGAGGAGCAGCTGCTTTTTGGCCACTCCATCCACATCCCTCATAATCTTGTACACCTCGATCAAGTCCGGTCCAATGAAAACAACCTAAATGTATCCAACTTCCCTTTATAACTTAAATGGTCCACCCCAGGCAAACACCTGAGGAGGTGAATCTCCTCAGCATTCCCTCCAGTATAATCACATCTTTCTGATAATATGATGACCAGAACTGCCCACAGTACTCTAGCTGTGTAAAGATCTATACAACTCCAAAATGACTTCCCTGTTTTTGTAATCTACTCTTCAAGTGATAAAGGCAAGTGCCTAATATGCTTTTTTCATCTCCCATATTAACATGCTCTTCCACTTTCAGAGATCTGTGAACTAACATGCCAAGATCCTTTTTTCCACAGAACTTCCTAGTGTCCTACCATTCATTGAATACTTTGCCAAATTACTGTTTCTAAAATGTATTACCTCACAATTTTCAGGGTTAAATTCCATCTCCAATTTATTTGCCCATTTGACCATTCTGTCTATATCTTCTTGTAGCGCAAGACACTCCACCTCACTGATAATCACCCATCCAATTTTTGTGTTATTCAAAAACCTACTAATCCTATCACTCACATAGTGATCAATGTCATTTATATAAATGATGAATAATAGAGAGTCCAACACAGATCCCTGTGTACACCACAGGACACTGGCTCACATTCACTAAAGCAGCCTTCTGTCATCACCCTCTGTCTCCTACAACTGAGCCAATTTTGAATTCACTTTATAAAATTTCCCTGCATCCCATGTGAATTTACCTTCTTTACAAGTCTCTCATGTGAGACCTTGTCAAAAACTTTGCTGAAATCTGTATAAACTACATAAACCACTAGTCTACACATTTGGTCATCTCCTCAAAAAATTCAGTCAAATTTGTTAGGCATGACCTCCCTCTGACAAAGCCATGCTGATTATCCCTGATCAAGCTTTGCTTCTTCAAATGGAGACAGATGTTCTCCTTCAGAAGTTTCTCAAATAGTGTCCCTACCACTGACGTGAAACTTTGGATGGGTACATGAATAGGGAGGGAGCAGAGGGATATGGTCTGAGGAAGGGGTAGAATGTTTTTTAAATTTAGTTAGGGCATCATGATTTGCAAGCCTTGGAGGACGAAGGGCCTGTTCCTGTGATGTACTTTGTTCTTTGTAATGGCCAAGAGCACAATAGAGGGAATGTAATGAGAAGGTTGGGGGGGGGGGGGTGGTGGCGGGGGGTGACGGGAACACTAAGGATAGTTGCATGGATAGTGTCAAAAATCCATTTTAGTATATTTTAGTATTTTGAAGTAGTAGCAAACATTTCATCCGTAAGTAGCAATCTTCAAATCTTTAAATGTTGATTAAAAAGTAAAATAAAATATATTAATTTGACCAATAGCAAGGATAATACTGCTCATGATCCTCTACAAAACCAGTTTGTTTTGACAGTTTTTTTTTATTGGATTCTCACCTGGATTCTGAACTCTGCAGTGTTGAGTAGTTCCTGTAGTTTCTGACATTGGTTTTTAAACTCGTTCATCAGTTGGCATTTGACTTCCATTTCATTCTCCAATTTCTTCAGTTTTAACTGCAGGGTTGTCTCCTGAGCTTGAAGACTCTTCTTTTGTTCTATTTGCCACTGTTTCAGTGTTTCCGTGACTGATTGCTGGAGAGCTTTTTTCAAAGTTTCCAGTTCCTTTTGATGCGAGACTTGCAGCTTGCTCACTTTTTTCTCAAAATCAGTAGTTAGTCTCTTTTTCTCAGATTTCAGGATTTCCAACTCATGATTCAAACTTTGAACATCCAGCTTGTGCTTTTCTTCCAATTTAATCTGTTCATCAAAACAGCCTCTCAGTGCTTTGCATTTTTCCTGAAGGTTTTCGGACTCTTGGTTTACTTTCACAATCTCTGTTATGGCTGACTGTTTATCCTGTTCTAACCTACGTTGAACTTCCATGAAGTGTTGGAGGTTGCTTTCAAATTCCTTCTTAATGTCAAGCATTTCCCTGGAGAGTGCCATTATCTTTTCTGCATGTTCTCTCTCTGTATTCTTTTCCCGTTCCTCCACTTGCTGCTTGTAAACCTCAAAGTCAGCCAAGACTTCTTCCTCATGTTTCTTGCTCTTTTGCAGCGTATTTTCAAGAGATTGGATTTGGTGCCGCAAATCCATCTCTTCGCCCATTCTGTTTTTGTACTGCAAGATCTTTCCTCGGGTCTCAGCAATGATATGCTGGACCTCCTCCTGATGAGCTTCCTTAATAGCCTGCAGGGCTGCCTCATGCTCATCACTTTTGTTGTTTAATGCATATATAACCTATTGAAAACATTAACAAAAAACATGTTTAGTGGTTAAAGTAAACATGGCAGCAGACACCTAAAATAAAAACAAAATATGCTGCAGACATGTTGTTGGTTAGGAGTTAAAAGAGAGAAAAGATAACATGGAACTTTCCATTAGAACCCTTCATTGCTCAGAGGTGGTCTGGGGTGATGGGTTTTCTGATTTACTTTAGTGTTTGGATTCTTGCAGCAAGATGGTAAAGTTATGAACTCAATGAGTGAAGGATTATGCTTGATATTCCTGAGTGGAACTCCAATTAGCTGCACATGTTCTGCCAATTTGGAAATGTTTTCTTGAGCACAGGTCACATCACACATTTGAGTTCACTCCAGCACTGCAAATAAACAAAAGTGCCCAGAGGGAATGCAAGCTGCAAAGTTGTAGGCTTGATGCCTTAAATGATCTATCCACTCGTGGTGGAAAATCACCCATTATGAGACAGTAATATCTCAACTTTCACTGCCTGCAAGTCCACTGTGCTCAGTTACAGAAAGAATATTTACGAGCAAAAACACATGGTGCAAGGAACTGACAGTTGTCTTGGGTTATCTCTGGAATGCAGGGTACACAATCAGCTTCTGTTATAATAGAAGAACATGCAATCTGATGAAACTTTATCAAATCCTGAGAATGCTGCAAAACACTTTACAACCAAAGTGTTACTTTTGAAATGCACCTTCTACTTTTTCATACACAAATATAACAACAGATTTGTACACAGCCAAACTCTCGTAAAATATTTGAATGATTGACACTTGTGTTTTTAGTGATGCTACTTGAGGGAGCAAGGTAGGCAAGGACAAATTTCTGCTTCAAACAAAAAGCACCAAAGATTCTTTTACAGCTATTTGAACAATATAACAGGGTCTCAGTTTGATGTACCATTTTGAATATTGGCCCTTCTATGAGAATCTAATTAAAGATATTCACTCAATTATTTTTCTGTCTTATACTCAAAATGCTTTAGCTTTTCTCAAAAGTGTGCCTTAGTTTTGCCTGTGGCTGTAAATCTATTGGCTGAATTTCAAGCAGCGTACTTAATTTTCCAGCATTTATCAGTGCTATTCAGTTGCACTGATAAAAATTTCCTTTATCTTCCTCCACTTCCTACACAACTTTGAAAAATCAGACGTAAAATTTATATTGAGCTTTTTTTTTAAATAGAGAGGCTTGCTGGCATTTTCCAGCCCCGCTGTGGCAGGATTGCAGCTGTGCAAGAAGGCAGTTTACCACCACTTTCTCCAAGAGAAATTAAGGATGGACAATAAATGTTGGTAATCACCAAATCCCATGAACGAATAAACAATAGAACAGTTACCTTTGTAACCACTGACAATGCTGTCCTCAGCCTGCTCTGTGATTACAGCTTGGCTGAGAGGGTGGAAGATTTCAACGAAATGGAGATGCTTCATGCTGAAGTTCAAGTAAGAGAATTTCTCCCAACACGCCCTCTGTAGAGAGGCTTCCTACTGAAAGCTCTTCTCTGCCATCTCATCCTTCCTCTTCCAGCAGCTTGTCCTGCTCTGTCTCAGCTCTGGTCATTTGACCTGGTATGCTGTATTCCAAGGGAGATGTAAACCACTATGCAGAAACATTGTAGTCCACCAGCACATGTTACACCACTCCCTGTACACTTCAGGAACTTTAGACAACCCCAAAAATGACCAAACACATGTACAATTGCAGCAAGAGCTAGCAGAAATCAATTAGAATCTGACCTGAAAGCAATTGATGATTCCTTGGCATATCGCTGGTTGTAGGAGGTGAAGGCTACTTCCTACTACTGAGCCTGTGTTCAGATGGATGGTAAAGAAGGACTGTAGGAGAAGGGAAAATCAGCCGTGGTTTGAGGGAAATTAAGGAGAGTATTAAATCAAAAGCTGAGACGTTCAGAGCTACTAAAAATAATGGGCGATCAGAGATTGGGCAAGTTTTAAACAACAGCAAAAAATGACTAAAAAGGTGATTAAAAAAGGAAAGATAGATTATGAGGCTAAACTAGCTCGAAATATCAAAAAGGACAATAAAAGTTTTTATAAATATATAAAGAATAGGAGGATGGCCAGAGTTAATATTGGACCCTTGGAGGATGAGAGGGGTGGTTTAATGGTGGATGATAAGGATATGGCGGAGACCTTGAATAAGTTTTTTGTGTTGGCCTTTACGGAGGACGACGTAAATAGCTTGCCTGAAATTAAGGATAGGAGGGTAGTAGAGATGAGATTACAGTCACTAGAGAAGTAGTGCTTGATAGGCTAATGGGGCTGAGGGCAGATAAGTCCCCAGGACCAGATGGAATGCATCCCAGGGTCCTCAAGGAAATGGCAGAGGTGATAGCGGATGCCCTAGTAATTATCTTGCAGAATTTGTTGGACTCTGAGAAAGTGTCGGAAGATTGGAAAACAACAAATGTTACGCCGCTGTTTAAAAAAGGTAGCAGACAGAAGGCAGGGAATTATAGGCCGGTTAGTTTAACGTCTATAGTCAGAAAAATGCTTGAATCTGTTGTTGAAGCAGAAATAACGAGGCACCTGGATACGAACGGTTTGATCAGGCAGACACAGCACGGATTCATTAAGGGGAAGTCGTGCTTGACGAATTTATTGGAGTTCTATGAGGAAGTGACTAGTGCGGTAGATAGAAAGGAACCAGTGGATGTGGTGTTTTTGGATTTCCAAAAGGCGTTTGATAAGGTGCCTCACAAAAGTTTGCTGCAGGAGGTTAGAGTGCAGGGAGTTGGGGGTAGGGTGTTAGATTGGATAGAGGATTGGTTGTCTAATAGGAAGCAGAGGGTAGGTATTAATGGGTGCTATTCTGATTGGCAGCTGGTGACTAGTGGAGTGCCCCACGGATCAGTGCTGGGGCCTCAACTATTTACCATTTACATATATGATCTGGAGGAAGGAGCTGAGTGCAGGGTGATGAAATTTGCTGATGACACAAAAATGAGTGGAAAAGTAAATTGCGTGGAGGGTGTGGAAAGCCTGCAGAGAGATCTGGATAGGTTGAGTGAGTGGGCGAGGACCAGGCAGATGGAGTATAATATTAGCAAGTGTGAGGTTATCCACTTTGGTAGGAATAACGGTAGGAAGGATTACTATTTAAATGGTGAAAAGCTGTAGCATGCGACAGTGCAGAGGGACCTGGGGGTCCTTGTGCACGAATCGCAAAAACACAGTTTGCAGGTGCAGCAGGTGATTAAGAAGGTGAATACAATGTTGGCCTTTATAGCTAGGGGGTTAGAATATAAAAGTAGGGAGGTACCTTTGCAGCTGTATAGGGTATTGGTGAGGCCGCAGCTGGAGTACTGCGTGCAGTTTTGGTCACTGCATTCGAGGAAGGATATATTAACCTTGGAGGGGGTGCAGAGAAGGTTCACTAGGCTGATACCAGAGATGAGGGCATTGGTTTATGAGGAGAGACTAAATAGGCTAGATTTGTACTCTGGAGTTTAGAAGGCTGAGAGGGGATCTTATAGAGACGTATAAGATAATGAAGGGGATGGATAGGGTAGAGGTTGAGAGACTCTTCCCGCTTAGCAAAGATAACAGGATTAGAGGACACAGCCTCAAGATTAGGGGAGGGTGGTTCAGATCAGAGTTGTGGAGGAGTTTCTTCACGCAAAGGGTGGTGAATCTTTGGAATTCTCTGCCTGATGAGGTGGTGGAGGCTTCCTCGCTGAATATGTTCAAGTTAAGAGTGGATAGGTTTTTGATTGACAAGGGAATTAAGGGTTACAGGGAGAAAGCGGGAAAGTGGTACTGAACCAGTACAGATCAGCCATGATCTTAGTGAATGGCGGGGCAGGCTTGAGGGCTGGATGGCTGACTCCTCCTCCTATTTTGTATGTTCTTATGTTCTTAATAAAAGATATTAGCTAGAACATGGACCATCAAACTGGAATTCTTGCATCAAGCCAAGAGAGATATAGGCAGGCTGCTTGTTCCCCTGCTCTGACTCCTCAGGTGTTATGTCTGGCATTCTCTGCATTTTGGTGCTCATGAGAGCCCTACCAATGACTGTTCAACTATCATCAAGACAGACTCAGCCAGCATATGGGACTTTGAGGGAGAAGTAGGAGGAGTGGAAACACTTTGAGCAGTGTTTGCACTTTCAGCTGCTCTTTCTCTACTTTCCCTCTCATGACCAACCACACTTCTCTACCAGCCAACAGAACATTTGCTATATGCCATCACTTAATGGCCAAGATGAGGTTTTCCTTCGCCCTGGTATGCAGCCCGTTAGTGAGTGCCAGCACGTTTCAGTTACTTGCTGCATCAAGTAAATGAGACAACTGTTTCAATGAAGGTAGGCATCATGCAAATACCTGGGACATCATGAATGATCTTCTCTAATTGCCATCCGGCTGTGTACAATGTCTCTCGTAATGTTGATATGCTCTCAGGCATTTTCAGCTGCCATTCCAGAATAGTGCTCTTCAAAGATGACTGGATGCTTAGCATCTAAATCTAGCTGACTAGAACTTGAAGGGTTCTGCACTCTCTAATGGGAATGTTAACGCAGTCCCTATCTCCAAGTCACGTATGCTCATTCTGACTACCTGTTTTGGAGGTCTCACCAAGGTGTGCATATCTGAGCTGGTAAGCGGCGTGCAAAAGTTGTGTGAAGGCCCTTCCTCTTAAACACATGGTCTCCTTTAAGGAGTCTTTGTTTTCCTTTGGCATAATCTCCTGAAGAAATCTTGTGGGACCTGTTGGAAATGAAAAATGTCAATTAGAATCAATGAAGTGGAGAGGGCTCAAAGTTACCTTAAAGGCCAGTTTATATTTCAGTAATTGCTGACGCTAGGTCTACATGAATCAGTGTTGTGTGCCACATGACTATGTTATATTTAATTTTGTCAGCTGGGAGACTTCCATTTCTCCATTGTCAATGGCCATGAATGCCGTAACTGTATCTTTCTTGCATCCTCTGCAATGCTCAGGTTATCAATGACTGGAGGGCCACACAATATCATCACCATCATCCTGGAGTTCTGTGCTGTTCTCCTGCACAGGAGAAGAAATGAGAAAACTATAATTTTGAGAAATGTGCAAGAATGGAGAATTTGCAGTAGGTTGTTGTGAAGAGTGAGTGTGACATTGCAATAAGGTGAAGATCAGTGGTATTGGTAAGTGGTCAGGTAGGGATGTGAGAAGGTGCCTCAAGGGAAAGAGGAATGCATGCACCTTCAAGCTGTCTTGGTCTAAGGAATGATTTGCAGAAGATGGTTGCTGGAGAAAGGATGAGGCAGGTTGCACTTGGATGTGGCATGTCTCTTAGCTTTCCTGTACTGATCAGGTCAACGAACCTTCTACATCAACGTATACAGGAGCGAGGCACATTCTCCAGAAGTTCATCTCCTGTACCACTTATGGCCACACCAGCTTGATATCTAGGCAAATTCCTTCTTTCTATCTGTGACAAATAGAATCTGCCTGTGGGCTTTTAAAGCCCTCAGCATGATGTGCAGTGAAGAATCTGAGAACCTTCTTTCATTGACCCTCCATCTGCCAAATAGATGCCTCTGTCTTGTGACTTGTAGAATACTTGTTCTGCACTCTGACCTTTCCTTCAGCGAGTCTTCAACAGTCAGAATGGGTTGTCATAGGACTGCTCCCTATAATTGGTCAAGAAACTCAGAAATTGGATTTTAAAGACATCGCTTAGTTAAGAAGCCACTGACAAGACTGCTTCTGAAACCTCCAGGTTCACAATCAGTTGTTGGCCTTTCCCACTGTGAGCAGGGCAGAAAATAAAAGGCAGCCTTTAAAGTATATACCGTTTACCAGGATGTTTCCAGGTCAATTTGAATGAGGACAATCAGATTTCTTGCATGGACACTCTGGTTCACATGACATGAATATGGCAAATTCCTGAGAAATTTGTATTGTCACAGGCTCCTCATCATCGCGAAGGTGCCTTCACAGATTCTGCAAAATCTCAAATGCATGAGTAGTTTAATAAATGGTGTTTTAAGAAAAATCTTTAATGGAATGTGTCACTAGTTAGGCCAACATTTCTTGCCTATCCTTAATTGCTTTTAAGACAGTGGTAGTGAACTGCCTCTTGAACCACTGCAGTCCACTTGGTGTAGGTACATCCACAACACAGTTTGGGAGTGTGTTTCAGTTTTTGAATGAACAACAGGAAATGAATAGCTATGTAGTTCCAAGTCGGAGTGGTGAGTGTGGCTTGGAGGTGAACTTGCAGATCATGGTGTCCCCATTCATCAGCTGCCAATGTCCTTCTAGGTAGGAGTGATTGCAGGTTTGAAGGGTAGATGCCAGTGTTGTAGATCGTGATGGAATCATGAATTCAAAGCACGTAATATTTTCTGAGTCAAAACCTCATTGAAAAAAGAATTGAAACTTCAACTTTCTCAGGTATGTGAGGATGAATGTCATTTTTAAAAATATTCTTGTGGAATATTGTGTTATTCTATAAAGAAGGCTATGTGTCTGCGTGATTTAATTAATCTGGGAAAACGTTAATAGAAATGTTTTGCCTGGACAATTTGAGAGCTAAGGGATGAGATTTTATGGCCTTGCTCAGGCAAGACTGTAAATTCCTGCTCGAGTTCAATGGAGATTTCCGTTGTTGAACTCTCACCCACTTGAATTTTATGATAGGCAATGTGGTAGAGTTCTGGCAAAAAGGGGTAAAGCTGCTAAATGCATGCTTTTGTAATAAGATACCATAGCGAAGTGGGTTTATAAATAGGTTGGGTTCAGAAATTTGCATTAAGAGATAGAGAAGGGCTTGACTTTTCAGCTCTTAAATTTCACAACTAGCAAAATAAAGTACAAGTTTTTTACTTTGGGTTTGGATAAAGGTGCTTCAGGTATAGTCATCAAGACTGTCATGAGCAGAATTGACAAAGTTTTTCAGGGGTTCAGGTTGCATGTGGAACTCAGGTTGTTTGAGTGCTGCTGTCAGTTGAGCATCTGAGGCAAAATTCCTTGAAGAAAATGAACTGAAATTCTATTGGAGAAAGTTGAGAGCTGAAGGATATCATGGCTGAAATTAATGTCATATACCTAATAAATCTGTGATTCCTTGTTGTATCTGCTATAAATGTGCAATTTATAGTTTATATTGGCTGTAAGGTGATTCATGTTTATATTGAATTTGGTTTGATTGTTAAAGTTATCTTGTCTATCAGTTTTCTCACTGGAGTCATTCAGTAAATTTGGTTCTTTTGGTTGGTTAGTTTTCATGAGGATCCTAACCAGCTGGATTGGAACAGCTTAGCTTAAGGGCGTGGCTTGTTCTGCAGCATAATTACCACTACAACTCTGTTATTGTGACATACACATGTAAGAGAGGTGAAAAGAGATAGAATGATAATTGTTAATTGACAGTAAGGCAATCGCTTTGCTTTTCAAGAAGAGATAGGAAGAGTGTGGAGTGGCCCAAAATGGCTGAATGGACAAGGCCAGATGGGGAAGTCCTGTCATTCTTAATAAGAAAGTCTTAATGCCCTATTATAGCCCTGAATCCTAGCTGGCAGACTTCCAAATGGACAGAACTGATGGGAGGCAGCAATAAATACTTGCAGCAGATGGCTACAGTAGCAGATAAATCCTTGTCCTGCAAAGGAAACTTCAATCAGCGAACTTGACTGCTGAGATGCTGATAATGTTGGATTTGTATTACTTGATTGCAGATCTCAGTTTGAGTCAATACTGATAATGCCATTGACAAAAAGGTATACTGGCTTTTGAATTTATTATAGGATAATATCACTTACTTATGACTACTATGGTAGATGAAAGAAATGTGTCTCCTAAATGTTTTTGTGTAGTACATATCCCCCTCTTTAATCCATTCCAAATTCCAGAAATTATTTTGTATCCTATCCTCAAATCTTTATACTTGATCATGTTTCCTCACAGAAGAAATCTTTTAGATATTAAGATTCCAACAGAAGGTCATACATAAAGTATATGTCCATATTTTTAGTTGTTAAATATGCTTCTCTGGTAGACTGATTGTCAACATCCAGTTCTTGATTCCTGACAGATGGTCAGGCAGGAGATTTTTTAAATCACTTGTCGGGACTGCTCCCGAACCATCTGACAGGTGACAGTCAAGTAGGGTTCCATCTCAGGGCCATCTGGGAACTGACGATGAAACTGTGCTCTTGTATTCTATCACAGTTTAAGAAAATCAAGAGTACATGCTAAGGGCAGTAAAAAATAGCGATGTGTGATATGAATTTAGACTTCCAATGAAGGATGACAAATTTAGTCTGGAAAGTAATTCACACTTGCTCAAAAAAAATGAACTGCATCCTAAACTATCAATGACGTTCATTAGGTTATTTTTCTAATTATGTTGAATGATATTTTTACTTACTGCCTGCTGAGAACATCAAAATAAGAAAATGTAAGCACAAATAGTAAAAGTGCTGTGGATGTAAGATTCTATTCATGCATGTGTCTCTGTGCCAAATATAAACCTGTATTCTTACTGTCGCCAGGAGATGAATGCCACAACTAGATTCCAGGTCACTGGTATCTGTCTAGGATAATGTACATGAGACTGTTGCATCTGAAATAGCAACATCTCAATTTAGTATGTTTATACTTAATTTATTATGCCTGTGTCAGATTGATATTTTGAAATTAGCATGGAAATGTTATCTCCCTTAGTAGTTTGTAGAATACATTAAAATCATTTGCTTCAATACTAATCATCATATACAGAATATACAGTGTCCAGTCTAAAGACTTAATACAACTGTTGATGATCTTGTCCAAGATAATACATTTACAAACTTTGTATCGTCAAAGAAATAGTTTACAATTCCTTTGTAATTGACAGACTTGACAGACTTCTTTTCAAACCAGGATGGTAGTTTTATAGGTTAAGTACAGGGTAGTCTTGTGGTTATTTTCCTGGATGAGTAACCCAGTGACCGACAGTCCAAACTAAAGCAAGTTGCGACCTTTAAATTAATAAATTTTGAATCTGGTAAGTTACTTCTCAAAGCTGTTCAAACTGAACCAGAAGAGAATTTGCCTTTCCTATTTGAAGTTGAAATCAAGGATCAGCCATAACTTTATTAAATGTGGACTGGGGTGGACACAGTAAGAAGTCTTATGAGACCAGGTTGAAGTCCAACAGGTTTATTTGGTGACACAACTTTTCGGAGCGCTGCTCCTTCTCTCACCTGATGAAGGAGCAATGCTCTGAAAGCTCATGCTACCAAGTAAGCCTGCTGGACTTTAACCTGGAGTTGTGAGTTTACTAAATGTGAAAGCTGCTTGAAAGACCAAATGACCTCCCTCTGCCTCTACTTCTCATATTTCTACCTGGTTTAGTCTATATGTGGCTCCAGTTTTATATTATGTGTTTGATTTTTAATGGTCTAAAGCAAACAGAGCTGGGCAACAAACAATGGCTTGATATGTTGTCTGTCAAACAATATTCAGATCCAGCAGATTCTGCACTAAAGTCAAATCTGCACCTTTTTAAAAATGAGTCATATTTTGCTAGTTTCAAAGTAATTTGAATGTTACTTTTTCGTAGCTGGGGTTAAATCTTGGAATACCCACTTAACAACATTGTGAAAGCCTGGAATATATTTCAAGGTGGTGGTGGCTCATCACTGCCTTCTCAAGTGCAACTAAGATTGATCTTAGCACTCACATTGCAAGATTTTTTAATATTCACACATATATGCAAACAAGCTATTGTGATGTACATTATGTGCCAACTGTGACTGTGAAAGCAGAGACAAGGACACAGGAATCAAAACCCGTATTGCAGACCAAAAAAAATCAGCTGAAATGTGTCTCTTTTAAAAAGCATGTTAACTTGAACCATTAGTTGTTTTGTTTCCAGATTGACTAACCTGATCACTCTAACAGCACATAGTAAGAAAGCCATAATGAAGTGTGATCATCAAATAATATACAGATGCCTTCCTAACCAGATTATTCTGCTTATTGACCATGGGGCTGCAGATATATCAATTATTTATGGCACATAAAAAAAGCTTGTTTAAAAAGTTTAAAATCACTTTTTAAAAAGAGTATTGCAATGTCAGGTGCATAATTGCCCTAACAAAGAATTCATTAATTAACTGTATCTAGGTGATTCCTTACTTGCCGTTGAGAATAAGTAATGCTTTACCTCCAAGCATAATCATGTGTTCCTTGTATATTCAGTGATTTCCATTCTACATATGCAATCCAGAGCTATGTGTGAAATGTCACAGATTTGCATATGACACCAGCCATCAAAAACTCAGCTGCGTGAACTGGAATTTGCTGTTCTGCCAATATTTTTTCTTGCAGATTCATGTACATATGAACATATAGTTGCTTCCTGTTGACATTTTTGTCAACATGCTCCATCATAAATTCCTATATCCATATTTATGATGGAAATTGTCACTTTGCAATTACATTTCTCCAAATTTACAAACTTTGCTGCAGAGAAACAATTTTCTTTCAAACAGTTCAGTTTCTTTACTTCCCAAATAGCTATTTGACTTTATTTAGTATTTTGATTTGATAATCAAAACTTAATCATAAGTTATGCCTGTGTGCTGATGTTGCATTGCACAGCACACGGACAGTCCAACAGTGCTCTCGAGATGAACTAGGGTTGTAGAGTTGGTTATAATGGACCAGGAGCAGTGATATAAGATTTTCAATGAATTTTTTTTACAATACAAAGAAGACGTTACATGGATAGTTTCCATTATAACTGTGCACACCAAAATTTACATTGAAAGAAGTTAATATAAAAATGTCAGACAACAAAATATTGTAAACATATGACAAACATTTATCATCCTGTAAACAAATATATTGACCGGGATTTTATGAACTCGCTCAGGTGAGGTTTATAAAATCCCGTCCGAGGCCAATGGAGAATTCCATCCTGCGAGCCTTGCCCGCTTGCTGGTAAAATTTCAATCATTATATTAAATCTCAAACAATGTATATGATCCTAACATTATCCATCAAGCTAAAAAAAAGGAAAATGCTGGAAATGTTCAGCGGGTCAGGCAGCATCTGGGGAAAGGGAAGTTCATGTCTTAATCTGTGAGCTTCCATCAGAACTCTATTTCTCTCTGCTCAGCTGCTGTGTGACCTAGTTAGCATTTCCTGCTTTTATTTCAGATTTCAAAATCCACAATATTGTGCTTATGTACTTAAGTATCAAATTAATTTATTCACTTCATTGGTACAAATCTTTCATTTTCTTTCCCCGTTTTACTCTTCTTGATAACCACACCCAGAGTACATACTTCAGCATGCTTTAATTCAAGGAAAGTGGGGTAATCTGATAAAATCTTTTTCTTTTCTTCACCCACACGATACTGTATGACATGTTTGAAATTTTTCTGTTTGTAACAAAAAATCAAAATGCTCCAAGTCTTATTTGTGAATTGTGAGCAATTTTATGCTGTGGGTTTATTTTCATTATGAACTAGATACAGGAAACACAAAATTAATGCATGTGTCAGCCATAGAGTCAGTAAAGGAAGGAGACTTTTAACTCATCTCTGTTGGTAATGCAGTGCAACATCCAATCGAACCAAACATTTTGTTCCAAACATATGTATAAATAAACATAATCCCACACATGTAGGAATTTGAGGAATTACAATTTGAAGAATCAAGATATGTGAATTTAGCTTCTTGAATTATTCTCCTTCTCCTGATGCCATTTTATGATTTCAACAATACAATATGATACATAATAAAAGAATATTTTAGGAAACAACCTTGTTCAGTAGTACACAATCAAGGACTGTGGACATAGAAGAATTGACACCATTATTCAGAGAGCAAAAGTTGTCTCAATACCCCAGCTAATATATGGTTCCTAATTCACATTAGTAAAACAGATAATCTTGTCATTGTTCTCATTGCTAGTTATGGAATTCTGCTGTAAATTTGCTTCTATGTTTCCTTATAATGCAACAATGACTATGCTGCCAACGCACTTAATTGCTTGTAACAAAGTTTGGTGAGACCTTAAAAGGTAGCATATCAATACAAGCTCTTTTAAGTACTGTGAAAATGGAAAAAATGGTTAAGAGAACTGGATTTAATGCTCCTCCCCGCTTTGATGGATTTGAAGGCAAGGGGCTCATTAAATCCAACTGACAACCTACCTACTGCCTCCCCATCTAATGTTGCCAATTCATTCAGAGGTAGGGATAATGTGGGGCAATTGGCTGCCAGTGGACCAATTGGAGCCCTTAAGTGGCACTTATTTGCCCATGTAAGGGCTTCATGCTACTGCCACTAGGAATTAACTAGTCAGTTAAATCAGCAGGAGAGGCCAGCCCAGTAAATTCCCCTGGCTAGCAGTGGGTTATAATTATATCCAACTCAATGGAAATGATATTTGAGGGTCAGCCGCATTGATAAGGGGAGCAGAGATTACAAACTGGTTTTACCAATTTTTGCATTCCTGCGAAATTTCCCACTTCATCCATCATAACTGCCATTGTAAATGGCTGAGGAAAATCCCAGCCTATGTAGTTATAAAGGAAGATTTTAACTTGTACATAGATGGAGAAAAATAGGAACTTCAAGTAGTAAAGGTACTGAATTCAGTACAATTTACTGGAAAAATATGTATTAGAATTGAGAAAGAAATAGGCCACATTAGATTTAGTGATAAATAACAATAAAGTGTTAGTTAACAAATGCAACTTTAGTATGCCTTTAAGAATTTTTAAAAAAATCATGTTCTCTGCGGCTATCTCAGCCTCAGCTTATTTGCTTATTTCATTATTGCTGAGCTGTTTGTAGAAGTCCTTTTATTGCTCCTTCAGAGGTTTAACTAGGATTTTGTTTACTTTTGTTATGAGCTTCAGGCACTTTCTGGGATTGTTTTATGACCACGCATTGTTAAGAAGAAAACAGGTTGGCGGATCATGTGTTTTGGACAGTTTTCTTTCTGCATAGTAAATTTAAGATTTCATTTTCTGTTTGGCTGCTGGCTGCATTTTAAGTTTAAACTTAACCGACTGAGAAATTGCAAGTGGTGCTGAACTCTGCAGTCATCTGTGAGAATTTGCGTTCCTTTTTATGATGGTCGTTGAAATAGTTAAAGATGTTGATCCTGACATCTGTAACAATATCCTGGACCTGAGATGCTTGGCCTCCCCTCCAACAATTGCAAACAACTTTCTTTCGTGTTAGTTTTAAAAAAAATTGCTCCAGAAGTCTGTTTATGGATGTGAGGTTTTATTAGTCAAGACTATCTCTTTAATTCCAGTTAAAATGGAGGAGTGAAGAGAGTCATGTTATTTATTTCAAATTTTGCCCAATAACATCCTGGGTTTTTTGGTTACTACAGGGACAGGGAGGTCAAAGTTAAAATTGTTGGGAGGAAGTATAAAATGTTCACACCTGAAAACAAAGGCAAAAGCTGCTGGGCTATCTGTGCTGGCTTTTTGAAACAGCAGTTCAATTATTCTCACCGTCTCCTCCTGAGTGAGATTGATTCAATAACTAAGAGATACTATGGCTCAAAGTATTAAATAAGAACAAACTTCAACAAGCTAGCATCGACTTGGCAGGTTTTCCTTTCAAGATCAAAAGTTGAGTGATCTAGTTAAAATGTCTACGATGGGGTGGCAGTGCAGGCTCATTGGGCCAAAGGGCCTGTTTCCCGTGCTGTTTTGTTCTTTTGTT
This sequence comes from Sphyrna mokarran, assembly GCA_024679065.1. Lineage (NCBI taxonomy): Eukaryota > Metazoa > Chordata > Chondrichthyes > Carcharhiniformes > Carcharhinidae > Sphyrna > Sphyrna mokarran. The sequence continues at coordinate 100,666,506 of JAGIQG010000001.1, read as the reverse complement.
CTTTGATTGGAGAACTTCATAAGGTAGATAGACATAAATATTTTGTTGGGGGCATCCAGAACAAGGGAGCATGATCTTAAAACTCCAACAAGGCTGGCTGCATGAAATGACGAAGCATGATCAGAATTTTCTGGCTGCTCCTGCCGGCAGGATAGAACATAGAACATAGAACATAGAACATTACAGCACAGAACAGGCCCTTTGGCCTTCGATGTTGTGCCGACCAAAATAAAAAGCAATGCCCCTCCAAACTAAACCATTCCCTTCTCATCCATATACTTATCAATTAACCTCTTAAACGCCATCAAACTTGGCGCATCTACAACAGCTGCAGGCAGGGCATTCCACTCCCTAATCACTCTTTGAGTAAAGCACCTACCTCTGATATCCGTCCTATAACTCATACCCCTTAATTTAAAGCTGTGTCCCCTCGTGCTAGCTTTCTCCATCCTAGGAAAAAGGCTATCCTGTCCACCCTATCTAAACCTCTAATCATCTTATCTGTTTCGATTAGGTCCCCTCTTAGCCGCCTCCTTTCTAACGAAAACAACCTCAAATCCCTCAGCCTCTCTTCATAAGACCTGCCCTCCATACCAGGCAACATCCTGGTAACCTCCTCTGTACCCTCTCCAAAGCCTCCACATCTTTCTTATAATGCGGGGACCAGAACTGCACACAATACTCCAAGTGCGGCCGCACTAGAGTTTTGTACAGCTGCAACATGATGCTGCGGCTCCTAAATTCAATCCCCCTACCAATAAAAGCTAAGCCTCCATATGCCTTCTTAACAACTTTATCCACTTGACTGCCTACTTTCAGGGATCTATTGACACAAACACCAAGATCCTTCTGTTCCTCAACACTATTAAGAGCCCTACCATTAGCCCTATACTCTACACATTTATTGTTCCTGCAAAGTGCATTACCTCACACTTTTCCACATTAAACTCCATTTGCCACCTCTCGGCCCAGCTCTGCAACTTGTCCCAGTCACTCTGTAAACTAAAACACCCCTCTTCACTATCTACCACACCACCAACTTTAGTATCATCTGCAAATTTACTGCTCCATCCCTCAATACCCTCATCCAGATCATTTATAAAAATTACAAACAGCAGGGGCCCCAAAACAGACCCCTGAGGCACACCACTCGTCACCGAACTCCACGATGAATATCTCCCATCAACCACCACCCTCTGTCTTCTATCTGCCAGCCAATCCCTAATCCAATTAGCTAAATCACCCTCTATTCCACACATCTGCATTTTCTGTCGAAGTCTTCCATGGGCCACCTTATCAAACGCCTTACTAAAGTCCATATATACTACATCAACCGCCTTACCCCCATCCACCTCTCTGGTCACTTTCTCAAAAACTCAATGAGGTTAGTTAGGCATGACCTACCCTTCACGAAACCATGCTGACTATCCCCAATCAATTCATTTCTCTCTAACTAACTATAAATCCTATCCCTAATAATTCTCTCCAATACCTTGCCCACAACAGAAGTAAGACTCACTGGCCTATAATTCCCTGGAAGGTCTCGCTTCCCCTTCTTAAACAATGGGACCACATTCGCTATCCTCCAGTCCTCCGGAACCACACCCGTAACCAACGAGGACCTGAAGATCAGAGCCAGAGGCTCTGCAATCTCCTCTCTTGCCTCCCAGAGAATCCTAGGGTAAATCCCGTCCGGCCCAGGGGACTTATCCAACTTCAAACCCTCTTTTGGTTGTGGTTTTGGTTTTGATCTTTTGGTTGTGCTAATGGCAAAACTCCACCACATGTTTCTTAGCGACTGGGGGGGGAGGGAACCAGAAGATCCCACCGCCAGCCAATGACAGGCTGCCAAACATGCCCTAGGGGTGGGGGAGAGGGAGAAGAAAATCCTGTTATACATTTTCCTGCAGTGGATAGTGGAAATCAGGATTTCTGTCCCCAATAAGCTATGACTTAAAGGTCAGACCAGAGATTGATAGATAGTTGTTGAGTAAGGGTTTTGGAACCAAGCAGATAAATAGAACTAAATTGCAGATTAGCCATGATCTAATTGAAAGAGTGAGGCTGAGTAGCCTACTCCCATTCCAATGTTTCAAAGCTCTTTACTCATGGCTCTCCAATCTTTCCTATTCCCATATTCAATCCATCTCAAGTTTCTATTGCAGATGCTTCATCATCTTTTCAAACAATACGTTCCGGATCATCATAACTCATTGCATTTAGAAAAAAACTTCTGATTTCTCTCTCTCTGGTTCATTTGTCAATTATCTTAAGACAATGTTCTTTAATAACCATATGCCAATAGAAACAGTTTAGTCCTAGCTACTCAATCAAATCCCCTCAGAATTTTGAATGCCTCTATTAAGTCTCATATTAATCTCCAAGGAAAACAAGTGCAGGGTTTCTAATCTCTCTCTCTCTCTCTCTCCATAACCACATAATTGAAGTCCTTCATCCCTGGTACCAATTCTGCTAAGTCACCTGTACATCTTCTCAAATCTTGGCATGCTTCCTGAAGCATAATGTGATGGAAACTAAACTGTCCTTGATGATGGATTATTTACAATTAATCTTAAATTGACAGAGTCAATAATTTGCTAGTTTCTCCCTTTTTAAATAATGGAATGACTTTTTCAATTTCCAATCTGAAAACACAATTCCTGAATCTAAAAAGTTTGGGGAAATATGACTAACTCACAGAAAACATGAAGCCTTGGATATTTATACATCGAAAGAGCCATTATATTCTCTTACTTTAAAATTCATATTAAATGCATTAAATTCCTACTTTTGTCCTAATTCTAGTTTCTTTATGTTGCTAATTTTTGTCCTTTTCACTTAAGAAGTGTGTCACTTCCTTATTTATGGTATTACATCTAACTTTCATCAGCCTTTATTTCCCTGAACACTTCCCTTTAATCTATGAATACATTTTTTACTTTAATATTTTGTAAAATTTGAAGGGTTTTTCATTTTTTTGCAGCTTCTGATCAATTGATTTATATCCCTTTTTTATTGTTCTCCCAGTTTTCTAGATTTCTTCTTTCCATTGCATTTGTGTTGGTTCTTCTTCTAGTTTCCTCACACTACCTTATCTCGTTCATCAAGTTTGAGGTTTCATTTTTTAGGGATGGTGCTGGTTTTGGATTTATCAAATATCGTGTTTGAACACTTCCCACTAATTGTACACTTCCCTATTAAAAGTTCATTCTAGTTTACTATATTCAAATACTTTTTTATTCCTTCGAAGACTAGTGTTTAAAGGTTTGGAACTCTTCTCCTTCACATCAATGCTGTTTGGGTATGATGATAATTTGCAAGATTTTACTTGTATTATAACTCAAGTCAGAAACTCCAAAGTGTTTTATGCAGTCCGCCTGGATTGTATGTTTTGCACTTTGAATTTGGTAAGCACGATATGTCTCACTTCAAGTATGATTCACATGACTCACTAGAGAACTTTCATCAAATAAAGTTTATTTAAGAATATGGTTAACAAAGATTAGAAAGAAAATTAGTCATAACTTTTAGCAATTTCAAACAAGAAACAAACCAATCATGATAATATATAACCCATAACAAATATATCTAAAATGTTCCAATCAAACAAAACTTCCCATAGACAAAAGTCCTGCCGCAGGTTTAACACAACAGACAAATGCTCATGTGATACTGGAACTGAGTCCTGTGGTTAAGGAATTGGAACTCTGACTTCTCAGCCTTGTAACTTCTAGCAACCCTCTAAATTTACCCAGAACAGTTTGAAGTCAGAGCAGCTTCCAAGAACACCAGGGAGAGACGGGAGATTCTAGGCAAGACAACTACTAATAGCAGCTTTCCAGGTGGGCAAGAAGCCTTGCCTTCAGCTAACCAGCAGAATTTCCAAAAAACAGGAAGAGGAACATTGCTTTCAGTCTGTGTCCATTCCCTTCAGTATTTATTTCCCATCCCTAGTTACCCTTGAAGGCAATGATGAGCTGTCTTCTTGAAATACTGCAGCTCATGTGCTGTGGGTTGGCCCACAATGCCATTAGGAAGAGAATTCAAGGATTTCGACCCAGCAGCTGCAGAAGAACTGTGATATATTCAAAATCAGGATGGTGAGGGGCTTTGAGGGGAACTCGCAGATGGTGGTGTTCCCCTAAATCTGCCGCCCTTGTCCTTCAAGATGAAATTGGTTGTGGATTTGGCAGGTATTGTCTCAGGATCTTTGAAGTGCTACAGTGCATCTTGTAGATAGAACACACTACTGCTACTGAGTGTTAGTGGTGGAGGGAGTGGAGAAAATTAAATCTTATTTAATAAGATTGTGCAGGGTTATTAGTGTCAATTAAAGTGCATAGAATTAGCTGTAACCTTGCAATATGGGTCTATAGTTGGTTGAGAGATAGGAGACAGAATAGGTACGTTGGTAAATAAACTCCAGTTGGTGGAATGAATCAAAATGTATTTCCCAAAAAACTGTACTAAAGTCATGTCTTGACATTCAGGAGGGACATATAGGCTTTGAGGAAGTTACAGCACTATTCATCATAATTATACTGGGGCTTTAAAGGTTAATTTAGTTGAGAGATTATTTAATGGTAGTGTTTAAAATGAAAAATAGATTGGTTCAGATAGTCAGAAAGAACAATTGGCTCTGCCATCAGATTCCAGATCAAAAATTATCTTGAAATTAAATCTTAAAATTAAAACTAAGCTATTGAGGAGCATAATAAAACAGCACTTTTAAAGGTAGTGAAAATCTGGAACTCTCTTCCCCAGAAGGAAGTTGAATTTGGGTCAATTAAAATTTTAAAGATCGAGATTGATAGATTGTTGTTAGGTAAACGTATCAAGGGATATAGATCAAAGGCTCGTAAATGGAGTTGAGTTACAGATCTCCAGCATCTGATTAAAATAAAGAATAGGCTTGAGGGATTGGAAGGCCTACTCTTGATTCCTATTGAGATATTGGAATATAAAAACTAGTCATCTACTGAGCTAAATGCATTAACTGGGGCAGTATAAAAAGAACCACATCTGTTGAAGGTGCATCATCTAAACTATTAGCTTTGTTTTAGCTGCAGATTCCCAGACAGTATGTTGCTAATGACATTGCAGATATATTTGTGGCACAAGTTGAAGCAAATTGTGCATTTATTATTAGATTGGCGATCTTCTTTCAACAGCATAAAGATGATCTATAACATAAATAGCAAATGAAATGAAATCATCAACAAATTGAACTGAGTTAGATAAGCACAGCCTGAATTAATGATGGAAGTGTAATGATGTGACTGAATTTGTTCCTATACTTCTCACATAGGCTGGAATTATTCATTGCAAATTATGCCTGCCAGTGGTAGAATGTATCCATGGAGACCAGAATATTTTAGTAAGAGCATTATCTTCAAAACATAATAAACATGCCTAGCCTTAATTTAACTCTTGAAGACTTCAGCAGAGATTAACCCAACATAAAATATTCCAAAAACAGTACATTTCAATCAATTCAACTAAATTGCTGACTATAAGATAGAAATTTTGTGGACTCATTTGGTAGATGTGCGGTAGGGCAGGTCTTCCACCCACTGACCTTGTCTCAAATATTAGGGTCAGTTATATAATTGATGCAGGCACCTGCATCATGGAAAGGGCAGCAGCTTACCATTCTGCTAAGGAGGGACCAAGGCCTGAAGAGAAAGGGTTGCAAATAATTTTACATTTTCATCAAGGAATATTGGAATTTCTTAGGGAATGACTAGCAGCTGTTTTTTAAACACTGGATTCATCACACATCCTAGAACAGAATCTAAACTTGGTCTCGACCGTAACTATTAGGGTGCTTTAGACAGAAATTCCCTGGAAGTCCAGGACCGTCCCCAGACATGACCCAACGTGATGGGATAGGTAGAAGAACCATTTATCCCCTGGAATGCACTTTGCTGTCGAACCTTAGAGAGGCAGATCTAGATTTCACCCCAAAATACAACCTCTTTCCATCAGAAACATGGCACAATTATACCTCTGGATGATGCAATCCCTAATTATTAATAAAAACTTTAGATGGGAAAATCAGTCCAGAGGAAATATATTAACATTGTGATAAATTATGAACTTTCAGAGGGGAAATAAAGCAAAATACTTCAATTTAAAAATGTGTTTATTTTGCAAAATAAATGCTAATCATTCATTTTCACAGACATCATAAACCAATCTCCTAATGATGCAGGAGAGTGTAATTTAATACAGGCATAATTAATAACTCAATCAATAAAAATTAAGTTGCTGCTGTTCAGCCGTGTGAATGATCTCAACCTACATCATAAGCAGCTTTTCTATGACTACCCAGCTCTGACTGAATAATCTGTGCATTAGTTTACAAAAGCAAAATCTTTGAGCAAATCTCTTGCTGCACAGTAAATGAAAAGGACTATAATCCTCATTGTTTACTTAGCTGGATTCACAGGAAGAAAGCTGGAAAGAAAAAGAGAGGAACTTTTATTTATATAGTAAAATTCACAATGTCAACATATCTCAATGCACCTTTCAGCTGACAGAGCTCTTTACTAGTCATTGTTGTCATAGGGCAGCACGGTGGCACAATGGTTAGCATTGTTGCCTCACAGCACCAGGGATCCAGGTTCTAGAACAGACTGGCACAGTCTCAGTACAAGGTGATAATTATTTAGGACTAAGATGAAGGGAGATTTCTTCACTCAAAGGGTTGTGAATCTTTGGAAATCTCCATTATTGAATGGAGACTAATCATAATGAATTGTAATAACTATAATGAAATACTCACAGTTGTTGACATTTGAGCAGGTTGCCCAGGAAACAGAAAGAAACGTGGAATACAAAGGGGTTCTGTTTCTTATCAAATGCCTAGGTATCAACTGGATTTGGTAATTCATGAAGAACTATAGGCCACAAAATAGATGCTTTGAAATTAACTAAACAACGTAATCACAAATCAGGAAATATCTCAAAGTAAGCTAAAAAAGAGCTGGCAATCCAAAGACTTTTCTACTCTGGTAAATGATCCATGATGTAAAACAAATGCAGTTGACACTCAACATCTTTACCAATGCTGAAAATGTAGGGTTACTATTGACCAGAATTTTTAATGGAACAGCCATGTAAACACTTTGGCTACAACAGCAGGTTAGAAAGCTGGAAATTCTGTGCAGAGCAACTCACCTCCTGGCTCTCCAAAGCCATCCAACATCTACGAAGCACATGTCAGGATGTGATAGAGTACATTTTTGCAAGAAAGCAGCTCCAACAACACTCAAGAAATGTGATACCCTGCAGAACAAAGTACCTCCCTCATCAACCTAAACAAATATTCCCTTCATATAAGCATGTTAAAACCTAGGAACAGGAGTAGGCCATCTGGCCTCTTGAGCCTGCTCTGGCATCCAATAAGGTCATGGATGGTCTTTTTGAGAAGTCAGCTCCACTTACCTGTCCACTCACATTAATCCTTAATTTCTTTACTGTTCAAAAATCTATTTTTGCCTTAAAAATATTCAACACGGTAGCCTCAACTGCTTCACTGGGCAGAGAATGCCACAGGTTCACAACCTTTTGTGTGAAGGAAGTTCCTCCTTAACTCAGTCCTAAATCTACTCCCCTTTATTTTGAGGCTATGCCCCCTAGTTCTAATTTTCTAGTGGAAACAACCTCCCTGCTTCTATCTTATTTATTCCTTTCATAATTTTTTATGCTTGTATAAGATTCCCCTTATTCTTCCAAATTCCAATGATAATAGTCTCGGTCTACTCAGTCTCTCCTCATAAGCCAATCCTCTCAACTCCGGAATCAATCTAGTAAATCTCCTCTGCATGCCCTCCAGTGCCAGTATATCCCTTCTCAAATAAAGAGACCAAAACTGTACCAAGTACACTAGGTGTGATCTCACCACCACCTTATATAGCTGCAACATAACCTTGCTGTTTTAAACTTCATCCCTCTAGTAATAGACAAGATTTAATTTGCCTTCTTAATTATCTGCTGCACCCACTTTTTTGCAATTTGTGCACAAGGACATCAGGTCCCTCTACAAAGCAGCATGCTGCAATTTTTTACTATTTAAATAATAGTCCTTTTTGCTGTTTTTCCTGCCAAAATGGATAACTTCACATTTACCAACATTGTATTCCATCTGCCAGACTTTGTCCCATTTACTTAAACTATCTATATCCCTCGAGACTTTGTGTCCTCTGCACATTTTGCTCTCCCACTCATCTTAGTTTCATCCACAAACTTTGACACTTGGTCCCCAACTCCAAATCATTTAACTAAATTGTAAACAACTGCAGTCCCACTACTGAACCCTGAGGCATATGACTAGTTACTGATCGCCAACCACAAAAACACCCATTTATTCCCAATTTTTGCTTTCTGTTAGTTAACCAATCCTCTATCCATGTTAATCATTACCTGTAACACCCACGTACTTTTAGCTCATCAGCAGTGTTTTGCATGGCACTTTATTGAATGCCTTCTGGAAATCCAGATACACCACATCCACAACTTCCCCATTGTCTACCATGCTCATAATGTCCTCAAAGAACTCCAGTAAATTAGTTAAACATAACCTGCCTTTCATGAATCAATGCTGCATTTGCCCAATGGGACAATTTTTAGATTCAAGCATTTTCCCCATTATAAAAGTTAAGCTAACCATCCTATAGCTACCCACCTTTTGTTTACCTCCATTTTAACAGCAAATGTGGCATCACACTTGCTGTTTTCCAATGTGCTGTGAGCATCCCAGATTCCAGCGAATTTTGGCAAATTACGATGAGCGCATTTACTAATTTCCCTGTCATCTTTCAGTATCCTGTGATGCATTCCATCAGGGCCAGGATTCTTGCCCAATATTACCTTTTTAGTGATAATGATCATTTTTAGGTCCTCACCTGCCATCACCAGCGCACAGTAGCAGCAATGTATATTATCTATAAGATGCAGCAACTTGCCAATGTTCCTTCAACAGCACCTTCTAAACATGTGACTCTATATCTAGAAGGCTTGAGAACACCATAACTTGCAAGTTCTCATCCAAGATGTTCACTATCTTGATTTGGAAATATACTGCTGTTCCTGGGCTTGGAACTCCCTTCCCAAAGCACGTTGGATGACAGTTTATTATATGGATTGCAGTGATTCAGGAAGGCAGCTCACCGCCACTTTCAGGGGAAATTAGGAATGGACAATAAATACCAGTCTTGCCAGCAAAGGTCATATCGTATGAATGAATTTTAAAAAAATGACTTGGTGACTGAGCTTCAAGAGACTCAGACAAATGCATCCTTGTCCTCAGCTTCCACCCCACCAGCCTTTGTATTCAGCAGATGATTTTCTGCTATTTCTACCACATTCAAGGTGATGCTACCACTTAATTCAGCTTCCTTCATCTTTCCTTTTTGCATTCTGATGCCCTCATACACTTCCTAATTGCCTCTAACAACCTGTCTCCATCACAAAACACCTTTGTGATGGAGACAGAGAGAGGGCTGCACAGTGGTTAACATTGCTGCCTCACAACGCCATGGTCACAGCTTCAAATCCCGGCTTAGGTCATAGTCTGTGCAGAATGTGCACTGTCTTCTCATATCTGCATGTGTTTCCTCTGAGTGCTTCGGTTTCCTCCCACAGTACGAAAGATGTGCTGGTTAGGTGCATTGGCCATGCTAAATTCTCCTGTAGTGTACCCAAACAGGCACTGGAGTGTGGCAACTAGGGGATTTTCACAGTGACTTCATCGTGTTGTTAAAAATTTTAACAGAGATGTAACATTGCCCCATTATTCTGACCTTTAATGGCTCCAAACATGCTTTACCGATTAAACAGGACTTATCGTATGCTAAATGAAAGATGCGCATGCATCAACATTTCAAGTTGTTGCAGTTTAACATCAGCCAGTTGATAAGGCCCATGTTCACGTTTAGAGTCAGGAGTTTCATTTTAACACCTTTTTGCACCGGATTGGGTGTGGAGTCACGTGACCAACTGGTGTCATTTTGGAATGCCTCACTTATTCTCTGACTCCCTCTTGCTGTTGACCTTCCCTCTTGTCAATTCTCCCATTGACAGCTTTCCTGAGACTAGTCATAAATGTTAATTGCAATATATCTCAATTTGCCCTTTGATTTCAGGGTTGTTGTATTCTCTCCAAATTCGTGTACAGATGGAAAATATATTTTGTGCTAAACTCATTTGTAGATTTCCTGCACTTGCATGTTTTGAAACTATCTTTCTCATTCTCTGCCAGGAGAAACAGGTGGAGCTCCATGTACCTCACTGAAATTTATAAGCCATTTCTGGAGTTACAGTGAGTTGTGAATGAGAACTAATAATTTTGAGAAGGTCAAAAGCTAAATCACAGAAATTCAAAAACAATTCTCAAGCATATTTTGCTAAAAGATTCTAATTATTGCTTTTTTATGGATTTGTTTTGGCTACGCATTGCAACTTCCATATGGCATATGGAATATCCATCCTCATATTGCCTGCCTGAGAAATATTTGTTCTTCACTGTTTCAACATAATCTTAAGGTGGAAATGCCGGTGTTGGATTGGGGTGGGTATAGTAAGAAGTCTCACAACACCAGGTCCAACAGGTTTATCTGGAAGCAGGAGCTTTCGGAGCGCTGTTCCTTCATCAGGTGAGTAGATTCCAAATAAACCTCTTGGACTTTAACCTGGTGTTGTGAGACTTTTTACTCAATGTAACCTGAGAAATATTGGGAACTTGCAAAATCAGAGAATCATAGATGTGAACTTCAACATTCCACACTACCCATCAAGAAGATGGATCCAGTAAATTATACCATAATGCCAACAATCCATTCATCTTCCATAGCTGACACTGACACTGCAACACTTATGATAATGTTACTGCTTGGTCACCAGAGATTTGTAACAAAGATAGGTTTACTTTGTATCGCTAGTATATTTGTACTGTAGATAGATAACCAACTGCCATTTATCAGGTGGTACAAGAGTGAAAGGAATACTTACTAGTGCATTATGTCACCATCATCATGGCTTGTTAGTGTTGCTGTCAGCTGAAGGGCCTGTCTCCCGTGCTGTTTTGTTCTTTATATGTACATTCGTGTACAGTTTTGGTTTCCTTACTGGCAGGATTTATTGGAGGCACTGGAGAGGGGCGGGGGTGGGGGGGGGGGGGGGGGGGGGGGGGTGGGGGCAGAAGAGATTCACTAGGTTGATTCCAGAGTTGATAGGGTTTGCTTACGAGGAGAGGCTGAGTAAACTTGGACTATAATCATTTGAATTTAGAAGAATGAGGGATGAAATCCTATAGAAACATAAAATTATGAAAGGAATAGATAAGATTGAAGCAGGGAGGTTGTTTCCACTGGCGGGTGAAAATAGAACCAGGGGGCACTGCCTCAAAATAAGAGGCAGCAGATTTAGGATTGGTTGAAAGGAACTTCTTCACCCAAAGTGCGGTGAATCTGTGGAATTTCCTGCCCAGTGAAGCAGTTTAGGTTACCTTGTTGAATGTTTTAAAGACAAAGATAGATAGACTTTTGAACAGTAAAGGAATTAAGGGTTATAGTGAGCAGGTGGGTGAGTGGAGCTGAGTCCATGAAAAGATCAGCTATGATCGTATTAAACGGCAGAGCAGGCTCGAGGGGCTAGAAGGCCTATTTGTAATGCTCTATGACATGCATTTTTCCTAAATCAATGGTCTCAAATGAATACTACCCTATTGTCCAATGAACTAAGTCAATCTTTGCATGGTTGTTGGTCCAATAGTCTTTTGCAGGACCCTCACGGACTCCAAATCTCAAGAGGGAGTCGATTAAGAGCATTTGTAAGAGCAACCAAGTGCACCTCCAGATCCCATACTAGACACCTGAAACATCTTCAACTTGCTAATGCCTTGTTCAATGATGTATCTCATTAGCTGGGGTCCCATTGGGTGCTATCAACCGCCCTTAGTTTGCAAGCAGCCAGCAGTAAGTCTGCCTCAAGGTGCAGGGATATGAGTGAGAGTATACTGTCACAGGCTAGAAACATCATGTGCAACTATGATCCTGCAAAGACGTCTATCAAAAACTTTGTGGTTATGTACCAGTTGATGGAGTGGAAGATTTTACAATCGTACACAGTCCTGAATGACAAATGGACACCCTGACTGCCTCATTTACAGTTGATGACATGCTGAATCAAGTGTGAAGCCAATCAGAGATGCAAACCCGACCGCTGATCATTCTGACTTGCGTTGTCTATGGCAAAGTTTACACAATTGTCAGTCTGGACAAGCAAACGATCAGACAGGACTTATAGATTTGCACATTGATGACTTGGAGATTGTGAAAATATCTCTGACAAAGTTTTGGGAAGATCCAGAAACAAAGAAGTGGAGAGCAGTGATTGGCATAAATGGTTCAGCACAGATAAAAAGGGCCAAAAGGCCTGTTTTTGAGCTGTAATTTTCTATGGTTCTATGTAAAGCTTGACCAACCTTGTGTTTCAGTGGACTGCAAATATCTGCCACTGCCTGGCTGAAGGAACTGAGCCTCCTCGGACATTGACGTTCTGATGTTTTGAAGCAAATTATCCTCTACCTGTAGATTGTATGTGCTGGGTGTGGGCACCTGTGAGCTGGATCTCTCAGTTGGTGCCTCTCTCCTGTGGAACCACAGATGTCTGTGAATTCAGTTATTGCTGCTCCTATTGGAGGTACTTCTGCTCATGTGGCTCCTACTCATAATGGGTGGCACTGTTGCACAGTGGTTAGCATTGCTGCTCAGTGCCAATAATTCAGGTTCAATTAAGGCCTTGAGTGTGGAGTTTACACCTTCTCCTGGTGGATTTCCTCTGGATGCTCCGGTTTCCTCTCACACACCAAAGATGTTAGGTAGATTGGCCATGTTAAATCGTCCCTTAGTGTTAGGGGGAATTAGGAGGGCGAATACAGGGATTATAGACATAGGGCCTGAGTGGGATTGTTGTTGGTGCAGGTTCAATGGGCTGAATGGCCTGCTTCTCTACTATAGAGATTCTATTATATTCCTGCTGTTGCTGCTTATCTGATGACTAAAGTAACACAGCTTATGCAGCATCCACACTTACGTGACGAACCAGAACTTCAGATCTTGCCCATTTCCAAAGTTCTCAAGTTAACTTCTCAACCAGTACTGTGAACAAAGCCTTTCACACAAACAGGCAAGAAGGCGGCTGTGAGCTTTCAATATTCCTCAGCATACTTCTCTACCTTTAGTCCTATCAACTGCCGCTGAGTTCTCAGCTTGCATTGTTGTTCCAAGAAGCTTGTGATCTCACAGTTTGCAAAAGCCGTTAACATTGCATTGCTGGCCTGATTAACACATGGAACTTGACAACCCTGCCTATTGGAAGAAGGTTGCTTGCACAATTAAAATGTGGAAGTTAGTAGGCTGGAAATGTCAGTTTCCCATTTTCACCTTTCCAAATCCTGCACATTAAAATTCAGCACACTGAGTATATTTCTCATTTTGCCAGGAGGATAAAAAAAAGAGTACAGCCAAGTATATATGGAACAAGGACTGAAGTTGCATGAAAATTGACAGTGATATTGCCATAGTACTGAATGACCTGAAGAACAAGTACAGAGGTGCCAGCAAGTCAAAGGTTTCCAATGACCTGATAAGCATGCTAGAAAGCCCAGCTTAGAAAATAATGTCTGACTTGGACTAAAATTTACAAAGGACAGAGTTAGAGGCAATAAAACTGATATGGGAGAGAGAGACTAGACATTTAAGACTTTGCTACTTATGTTCATGGCAGATATGGAATATTTCAGTTTCCTTGATCCAACTATCATCAGTTGCTTCATCAACGACTTTCCCTCATTAGAAGATCAGAAGTGGGGATACTCATTAATGATTTCATAATGTTCAGTTCCATTTGCAACTGCTCAGATACTGAAGGAGTCTGTACTGGCATGCAGCAAAATCTAGAGGATATTCTGGCTTGAGGTGATAAGTGTCAAAGTAACATACAAACCAAGTAAGTGGCAGGCAATGATTACCTCCAATAAAGAGAGAATTCGACTATCTCCCTTTGATATTTTTCATCAGTAGCATTGCTTAATTTTCCATCATTAGCATCCTCAAGTCATTATTGGTGACTTGAAAAACTTGGGACTAGCCATATATACACTGAGATTATCAAAGATGTTGATCATTGTGCTGCAAATAACTCATTTTCCTAAATCTGTCCAGCAGCTGCACAGCACAAGCCAGGAGTGTGATAGAATGTTCTCCACTTGCCTGAATGGGTGCAGCTCCAACAACACTCAAGAAGCTCAACACCATCTGGACAAAGCCATCTGCTTGATCAGCAACCACCCCCCTCCTCCCCCAGCACCTTAAACATTCACTTCCTGCATCACTGGCACACAGTAGCAGCACTGTACACCATCTGTAAGATGCACTGCAAGCATCTTTGACAACACCAAGCCTTCTTTGACAACACCTTCCAAACCTGTGATTCATCAATGTGAAGGACAAGAACGATACATGTTTAGGGATGCCACCTCTTGGATGTTCTCCTCCAAATCACGTACCATCCTGACCAGCAACTAAATCACCATTCTTTCACTGCTGATGACTCAAAACTAGGAACTCCCTTCCTAACACCACTGTGGGTGTTCTCAAAGGGAATTAGGAATGGGCACTAAATGTTGGGTTTCCAGTGACAATCACAACCTATGAATGAATGGAAAAAGTGCCTTTTACAGCTCATCTCACAAGACTTACCTGTTTAAGGTTTGATAAAATAGAATGCCAATTCTACATAAATTGTTCTCTCCCACTCCAGTGAAACCTATTTCACTCAGATTATTCATTGCTTAGGTCTTTCTGCAGCATGGAGGGACAGTGATCAGCATGGCCATCTCACAGCTCCAGGAACTTGGATTTGATTCCCAACTTGGGTAACTGTCTATGTGGAGTTTGCACATTCTCCCATATCTGCATGGATTTCCTCTGGGTGCTCTGGTTTCCTCTCAGTCCAAAGATGTGCTTGGCCATACTAAATTGCTCCTTAATGTCCCAGTATGCTTAGTTTAGAGGGATTAGCAGGATGAATGAAGAGTTACGGCGAAAGGGCTTGAATGGGATTGTTGCTGGTGCAGACTCAATGTGCTGAATGGCCTCCTTCTGCACTGTAGGGATTCTATGAGGTCCTCAGATGGACATTGAGACAGGAATAGAACATAGAACATAGAACAATACAGCACAAACAGGCCCTTCGGCCCACGAGTTGCGCCGATCACATCTACCAATCCACAGACCTATCTATAACCCCCTATCCTATTCTTTTCCATATACTCATCCAGAAGTCTTTTAAAAGACCCCAGCGAGTTCGCCTCAACAACCTCCGACGGCACTCACCACCTCTGAGTGAAAAACGTACCCCTGACATCTCCTTTGTATTTGTTTCCCTGCACCTTAAATCTGTGTCCTCTCGTAGCGACCATTTCAACTCGGGGAAATAGTCTCTGAGAGTCCACCCTATCTATTCCTCTCAACATTTTATAAACCTCTATCAGGTCACCTCTCAACCTACGTCTCTCCAGTGAGAAGAGTCCCAGCTCCCTCAACCTCTCTTCATAAGGCCTGCCTCCCAATCCAGGCAGCATCCTTGTAAATCTCCTCTGCACTCTCTCAATAGCCTCTACATCCTTCCTATAATGAGGTGATCAGAACTACGCACAGTACTCCAAGTGGGGTCTGACAAGAGTCTTATAGAGCAGCATCATTACCTCCTGACTCCTAAACTCTATTCCTCGATTAATGAAGGCCAGTACACCGTACGCCTTCTTGACCACTTCCTCCACCTGCGAGGCCGATTTAAGAGTCCTATGGACCCGGACCCTGAGATCCTTCTGCTCTACAACACAGCTAAGACTCCTACCCCTTATATTGTACTCCTTCATCCCATTATTCCTGCCAAAATGGACCACTACACATTTATCTGCATTGAAGTCCATCTGCCACTTCTCCGCCCAGTCTTGCATCCTGTCTATGTCCCGCTGCAATTTTTGGCATCCCTCCAGACCATCCACAACACCACCGATCTTTGTATCGTCGGCGAACTTACTAACCCATCCCTCCACTTCCTCATCCAGGTCATTTATGAAAATGACAAACAGCAGGGGTCCCAGAACAGATCCTGGGGCACTCCACTGGTTACCGACCTCCATGCAGAACAAGACCCATCCACAACCACTCTCTGCCTTCTGCTGGCAAGCCAGTTCTGGATCCACGAGGCCAAAGCCCCTTGGATCCCATGCCCTCTCACCTTCTCCAGAAGCCTTGCATGTGGGACCTTATCAAATGCCTTACTAAAGTCCATGTACACTACGTCCACCGCCCTTCCTTCGTCAATGTGTTCAGTCACATTTTCGAAGAACTCAACTAGGCTCGTAAGGCATGACCTGCCCTTGACAAAACCATGCTGACTATTTCTAATCAGTCTAAACTTCTCCAAATGTTCATATATCTTATCCCTCAAAAGCCTCTCCATCAGCTTACCAACCACTGAAGTCAGACTCACCGGTCGGTAATTTCCTGGACTATCCCTGTTCCCTTTCTTAAAGATAGGAACCACATCCGCAATCCTCCGGAACCTCTCCCATTTCCATGGACGACGCAAATATCATCGCCAGGGGCTCTGCAACCTCTTCCCTCACCTCCCACAATAACCCGGGGTACATCCTATCTGGTCCCGGCGACTTGTCTAAACTTCACTATTCTTTTGCATTTTGGACAACATTTTACCATCACCATCCTAAAATTCCCATAGCATCCTTCAGTTGCATTGTTTTTGCACATTCTCCCTACATGGCAAGAATTAACAAATCTATTGTAACAGCAAGCTTCCCTGTTAATATGCAAGTCTAGTCTCATTCCAAGAATACTTTACGTTGGTGTTGTGTGTTAATTTACCTGGCAGAATCCCATTTTTTTTAAACCCTTGCCAATCTATGCAACCCACAAGGTTATAGAAGAGAGAATTTGTCAATACAACTGAGGGTGATCACACGTTAAACAATTCTTCGAAAGTTACTGCTCTACCATCACATCTTCTTAATGTTTTTGAATGATTTTAGTTTTTTTGCATTCATTAGCTTCTTCAAGACTGAGTCAGGTTTTACTCAATGTACAGAAGTGTTTGCTGACATCAGCTCTGACATTGCCTTTTTTCAGTTTGCACTTGTATCTCCCAAGTCCAAGAGTTTGTCCATAACCAGAATCTGTTAGCAGCACATTCTAAGCTGTCAATTTTGACGATGTGAAATGTGCAAGAGTTGCCAAAGCAGACGTGATCTTCAACAGACTTTGAACATCAGGGCAGCACAGTAACACAGTGGTTCACACTGCTGTCTTACAGTGTCAGGGACCCAGGTTCAATTTTGGTCTTGGGTAACTGCGTGGAGATTGCATGTTCTCCTGGTGTCTGCGTGGATTTCCTCTGGATGTTATGGTTTCATCCTGCAGTCTGAGGATGTGCAAATTAAGTTGATTGACCTTGCTAAATTGCTACTTAGTGTCCCAAGATGTGTGGGTTAGGGAGATTAGTGAGATAAATACATGGGGTTATAGGGATGGGGCCTTGGTAGGATGGTCTATTTGAGAGTCCATGCAGGCTCAATGAGCTGAGTGGCCTAATGGAAATATGAGGAGGAAGTCTGCCTACCAAACTGAAAGCGAGCAGAATAATAGATCTGCCCACTCTGCTCTACATATACAAAACTTGGACTCTGTACTGATTGAGGAGTTCAATCACCTTTACTCTTGCTGCCTTCAGAAGCTTCTGGAGATTGATTGACAGCACAAAATACCAGTCAGATGTACTCATTCGAGCTGCATACCAAGCATCCACACTCTATTAAGAAAGTCACAAATGAGTTGGGCTGATTGTGTAGACCTAATATCTGACATTCACTTATCAAGTTGAATCTTTTATGCAGAAGGTATAGGGTTGTACTCTCCCCGTGGTTAAAGAGCACACTTCACTTAGGAGTTTTGGTATTGACTTTAAAACCTAGAAAATGCTCACCCAGGATCTCTGCATTTGGTGCAACCAGATTAAAAAAAAGCAGTGCAGCCTCCTTTGAAAGTGCACACATATCAGAGATAGAAAGAAAATCCTGAACCCACAACTCATCCAAAATTCACTAGTCTGTGGAATTCTGTCCGAGTTAAAGCAGAACCTTCAGGGCACAGTTTTGCTTTAACATCAGTAATGCACCCATGTTAACCCTACCAAACACACAGGTGATAGTCACCTTTACCTTGAAGGCAAACTACATCCCACTCATTATAACTGAAATAGATCTTTGGATTAATCTTTTTTAGTCCATACTTATCCCTGCAAGGTCCTTCTCATTTTAACTTCCTTTCAAGACTAAATGGGTGGGCAAAACTATGGCAGATCAAATGCAATATGGGGATGTAACAGCTCATCCATTTTGGAGCCAGTAAAGACAAATTTGAATATCTTCTTAATATGAGAGACTCAGACACTTAA
Source organism: Sphyrna mokarran (assembly GCA_024679065.1). Lineage (NCBI taxonomy): Eukaryota > Metazoa > Chordata > Chondrichthyes > Carcharhiniformes > Carcharhinidae > Sphyrna > Sphyrna mokarran. Next base: position 100,647,963 of record JAGIQG010000001.1, on the reverse strand, counting down.
ATCTCTTTGCTGCTCCATAGCTCCCTATATACAAATCACTCAAAGCCGATATACAATTACAGAAATAACAACAAAGGTTAATGAAATTTTGTTTTGCTCATGCACTAGCCACCAATTAATATACACATCAACATTGTCCTTATGATGCCAGACAGAAAAAGAGAATCAGTTCAAACAAGGAAATAGCGTGCAGTGAAGGCTCAGATTTCCAAGGAGAAGGAAACAGTAATCCAAACACAAGACTGACTTCATGTGAGAAAACGTAATGGAATGCAAGACAGCCTGCTGTGATTTCAATTAGTCATTCTTTTCTATTTAATCACAGACAAATGTACTTGTTGCAATTTTTTTTATTAGATAAGAAGATGCTTTCTAATCAGCATGCTAATGACAATGAAGACAAATGGGAAGATATCTTATAACAGATCAACTTCACTGTAACTCATAGAAGCATTCACTAAGAAATTCAGATCAGAGTCAATTATTACATAAACGAATAATGCCATCAAGACTTGTCAAAGTAAATCAGCTCTGCACTGAAGTTTGCCATTTTATTTTGAGTCTTTATAGGTTTAAACGTTTCTTAGGTTTATTATTAGCTTTATAGGTTTATTATTCATCACAAAAACATGCAGACTCTGCACAGACCCAAGCCAGGAATCGAACCTGGGTCCTTGGCACTGTGAAGCAGTGGAACTAACCACTATGTCACCGTGTCACATAGATTAGAATTACAGACTGTCATAGCATGGAAGAGGCTATTCAGCCCATTGTTCTACTTCTTGGATACAGCTATCCACTTCCGTGCTATTCTCCACAGCCTTGTAAATCTTTCACTGCTAGTAAACATCTAATCCCATTTTGAAAATGACTGATGAATTGGTTTCTACCACTCCTTTTGGCAGTGTATTCCAGATTACAACAATCTGGCATGTCAAACAGAATCCTCCGGGTGCCTCTGGTTCTTTTGCCAATTTTTTTTTCTGTAGTCATCACTCTTTCTACCACAGGAAACAATTTCTTCTTCTTCCTCTGCTAACACTAATCAGGATTTTGGATCTGAAATCAAGAGTCAGCTTTGGCAAAGGGTCATCTGGACTCGAAACGTCAGCTCTTTTCACTCCTTACAGATGCAGTCAGACCCGCTGAGATTTTCCAGCATTTTGTTTTTTGGTTTCAGATTCCAGCATCCAGAGTAAATTGCTCTTATCCAGGACTTTGGATCTCTTCTCCAACTTTTTTTTTCCAGAGAACGACCTCAACAAATTCTTGAGTAGGAAGTTGAGTCAGCACTTGCAAATTGACTGTGACTCTAAAAGGCGCCTCAGAATAAATAGTATCTGCTGATGCATAGAATAATTGTAAACAGAATGCACTTCAAACATAGTAGTGTAAAAGTTGGGAGTTAGGTACTAATGGGAATTCAAGGCAGAGGGAGAATTAATTGTTAATACATGGGAGTGTTTTGTATTAATGAGGTTTAAATTAATCCTATTTATAACTTAAACTAGTTCAAGCAAGTTCATTAAATCCATCAATTTTAAATAATTGATTAAATAAAGTAAGTATAGATAGGGATGGCAGTGCAGGTGGTGTACCACAACTACAGCATGTTGGAATTTGTGGAGAACACTGCAATCCTGAAAACCCTATCTGCAGGATTTTCAGCTTAGAATTACACAAACAGTGACACAGTTAGGAAATGATGCTGGTCTGGTTAGTGGCTGGGAACTGGAGGACGTGATTGTAAGTCAAGTGGATAAGGAGACCCGAGGCATTAATGAATCAAGATCTTTGCCTATGTGAGTGAGGTTGAAGACTGTGGGTTGTATAAGTGAACTGACCATGTACATGAGGTTATCCAAGGAATAGGAATGGAACTGAATGTAATCGTGGACATTGCTCTGCAAGCACGACTAGGAGTTCCAAATGTGTCGTAACTGTCTCGTGTCCAGTTATCATCTCCCTACAGCTGAGAAGAATTTGAGATAGGAAGGTAGGATCCAGTTGGTCAATGTGGGAACCACCAACACAGGGAGAACAAGGAATAAGAGTGTTTGAGACATTGGGTCAAATGAACGAGCAGGATCTCAAAGAAAATTTCTGCAAAATAAACTCAGTCAACCAGAAATTAACAAATGTTCAAGCAATAAGAAAATTGAACATGTGATTTGATTTATTGTCACATGTATTAACATACAGTGAAAAGTATTGTTTCTTGCATGCTATACAGACAAAACATATCATTCACGGAGAAGGAAACAAGAGAGTACAGAATATAGTGTTACAGTGATCGCTAGAGTGTAGAGAAAATAAACTTAATGCAAGGTAGGTCCATTCAAAAGTCTGAGAGCAGACTTCTTTGAACTATGATTCAAAGAGTAGAGTGGGAGACATGACTGGTAACACCAGGAAAAGAGGGAGCTGTTCCAGTGAAACAAACACTACCTAAACAGGGCTGGACACAGTGCTCTGGCAAGTTGAAAAACGAGGCCTGTTGATATGGTTTTAAACTAAAAAAGAAAAGGAAGAGGATCCAGATTAATGAAAATTAATGTAACTAAAGAGGCAAGTCAAGACTACCGAGCAGTGTAGCAACTTGGGCAAAGATAGGCAACGTGACAGGAAGGGAAATGGAGTTTAAAAGTAATACTGCACGTACTGTTAAACCAGGGAAAATAATAAGTTAAAATTAAAGGTGCTTCATATAAAAGCACATTGCATTCATAACAAAATAGACAAATTAATGGCACAATTAGTGGTAAATGGCTTTGATCTAATAGCCATCATAAAGACATGATAATATGGGACCAAAGTTGGGAACTAAATATAACAGTAACAGACGTTTAGTAAAGACGGACACATTGAAAAAGTAAGAAGGAAAGGGGGAAACCGGGCATTGCCCTAATAAAGAAAGGTGATGCAAGAATAATAGGGATGGACGATCATGGCCTCGAAGAGCAGAAAGTAGAATTAGTATTGGTGAAGATAAAAAATAACAAGGGGCATAAAACACTGGTATAGTTTTCAGACCCCTCTTTATCAAGAAACAGGAGGAACTTGTAACAAAAGCAATTTAATAACCATATTGGATTTTAATCTTCATCTAAACTGAAAAAATTTTATTGGCAAAAAGATGAGTTCATGGCAGTGCATTTAAGACAGTTTCCAAGGACAATGCATCATGGAGCCAAATGGAACAGGAGTTAAAGTTCAATTAGGCACAGTTATGATCAAAACTTGGTGTCCACCTTTTGCAACATGGAATGCATGATGCAGTATCTGAGGACCAAGGTCACAGTTTCCACTGCAGAACATCATCTTTCAAACCTTTGATTGCTGTATTGGAAGCTCAGAGTGCTGCCATCCTGGTTGCAGCTAGTCAGACAGCTAGTCCAAACTCCTGGCATTCAACTAGTTGAAGCTAAACCTTTTAGGCCTTGAACTGCTGCAAGTCACTTTCCCGGGGTTATCCTGTGGTATCCTCAATTGAAAGTTGAAATTAAAAATGAGGTTATGCACTTTGGTAGGAGGAATATAAAAGGCTGAATATTATTTAATTGGAGAAAAAGAGTGCAGAAAGCTCTAGTACAGAGGGAATTGGGTGCCTTCATGCACAAATTACAAAAAGTAGTATGCAAGTTCAGCAGGCAATAGATAAAATAAATGGAATGTTGGCTTTTTTGTCAAAGGGAGTGGAATATAAAATTAAGGAAACCTATTGATCTCAGCCTTGAAAATGTTCAAGGACTCTGCCTCCACATCTTAGGTTAAAGGATTCCAAAGATTCACCACTCAGAAGAAATTTTTCAAATCAGTCTTAAATAAGCACCCACTTACTCTGCAACTACACCATTTGGTCCTAAACTCTCCCACAAACATCCTCCCAACATTTACTTTGTCTAATCCCCTAAAAACCTTATGTTTCAATCATCTCTCAATTCTTCTGAACTCCAAGGAAAACAGATCCAATGTGTTCAATCTTTCCTTATATGCCAGTCCTTCCATACGTGGGATTATCCCAAGAAACCTCCTCTATACTGTTTCCAACAATAATATATCTTTTTTTTTAAATTTGGGACCAAAACTTTACAATCTATCCTAAACGTGGCCTCACTCCTTTGTACAGTTGCGGCAACACCTCTTTATTCTTATACTTCAACCCCATGAAATAAAAGCCAGCATTTCCTATTACTTTCTGCTAATTTTCCGGGTTTCATGAACAAGGATCTGCAAGTTATGAATGAGGACAGCTTTCTGCAGTCTCCCTTCATTTAAATAATTGTTCATCCTGAATGAACAATCTCACATTGAATTCCATTTGCCAGTTGTCTGCACATTCACTTAACCTGTCAATATCTCTCTGTAAACTATCTATATCCTCCTTATAATCTGCCATCCCTCCCACATTTGTATCACCTGTGAATTGGCATGTGTACATGGTTGCTTTCTCCAAATCATTAACACTGATCCTTGTAGTACTCCACTGGTCATTACCCTCCAATCTGAGAAAGACCCCTTATCGCTATTCACTGTTTTCTGTTAATTAGTCAATTCTCTACCAATGCCAGAATATTATCTCCAACACCATGAATTGCTATCTTGCATAGCAGCCTTTTACATAGCACTTTATCAAATCCTTTTGAAAATCCAAATATACATTGATCTATTCTAGTTGATACTTCCTCAAAGATCCTGGGGTTCGTATCCACAGATCTTTGAAGATTGCCACTCAAATGGATAAAGCCGTAAAGAAGGCTTATAGTGTGTTAGCGTTTATTAACAGGGAGGTTTGAATTTAAGAGCTGTGGGGTTATGCTGCAACTGTACCGGATGTTGGTGAGACCACATTTGGAATATTGTGTTCAGTTCTGGTCATCTCACTATAAGTAGATATAGAAGCATTGGAGAGAGTACAGAGGAGATTTACCAGGATGCTGCCTGGTTTGGAGGGTAGGTCTTATGAAGAAAGGTTGAGGGAGCTGGGGCTTTTCTTTTTAGAGCAGAGGAGAATGAGAGGCGACTTAATAGAAGTTTAAAAGATGATGAGGGGGGTAGATAGAGTTGACGTGCAGAGACTATTTCCTTGGGCGGATGTAGCTGTTCTACGGGGCATAATTATAAGGTTCATGGTGTAGAGTATAGGGCTAATGGTAGGGCTCTTAATAGTGTTGAGGAACAGAAGGATCTTGGTGTATGTGTCAATAGATCCCTGAAAGTAGGCAGTCAAGTGGATAAAGTTGTTAAGAAGGCTTATGGAGTCTTAGCTTTTATTGGTAGGGGGATTGAATTTAGGAGCCGCAGCATCATGTTGCAGCTGTACAAAACTCTAGTGCGGCCGCACTTGGAGTATTGTGTGCAGTTCTGGTCGCCACATTATAAGAAAGATGTGGAGGCATTGGAGAGGGTACAGAGGAGGTTTACTAGGATGTTGCCTGGTATGGAGGGCAGGTCCTATGAAGAGAGGTTGAAGGATTTGAGGTTGTTTTCGTTAGAAAGGAGGCGGCTAAGGGGGGATCTTATTGAAGCATATAAGATAATTAGAGGTTTGGATAGGGTGGACAGTGATAGCCTTTTTCCTAGGATGGAGAAAGCTAGCACGAGGGGACACAACTTTAAATTAAGGGGTATGAGTTATAGGACGGATATCAGAGGTAGGTTCTTTACTCAAAGAGTGATTAGGGAGTGGAATGCCCTGCCTGCAGCTGTTGTAGATGCGCCAAGTTTGGTGGCGTTTAAGAGGTTAGTTGATAAGTATATGGATGAGAAGGGAATGGTTTAGTTAGGAGGGGCATTGCTTTTTATTTTGGTCGGCACAACATCGAAGGCCGAAGGGCCTGTTCTGTGCTGTATTGTTCTATGTTCTATGTTCTATGGTGGAGATATAGGAGGGATGTCCAAGGTAGATTCTTCACTCAGAGAGAGGTTGGGGTGTGGAATACACTGCCTGCTGTGATAGTAGAGTCAGACACTTAAGGAACTTCCAAGTGGTTATTAGATAGGCACATGGAGCACACCAGAATGATAGGGAGTGGGATAGATTGATCTTGAGTTTGGACATAGCTCGGCACAACATTGAGGGCTTAAGGCCTGTACTGTGCTGTACAGTTCTATGTTCTACGTTCTATTACTAGTAAATGTGTCAGACATGATTTTCTGTTCATGAAACCATGCTAATTCTGCTTAATCAGATTATGACTTTCCAAATACTCTGCTATTTTCTCTTTTTAAAATAACTGATTCTACTATTTTTCTAATAGCTGAAGTTAGATTAACTAGCCTATAGTTTCTTGTATTTTATTTCCTTCCCTTTTTGAACAAGGGTATCACATTAGCAGTTTTCCAATCCTTTGATAAAGTTCCAGAATCCAAGGATGTTTGGAAAATGACTACCAATACATTCACAGCCTCTGCAACTACCTCTTTTAAGATCCTGGATGCAAAAGTCCAGGGGACTGGTCAGCCTTTAACCCCATTAGTTTGTCTAAAATTGATTCTACAGTGATGGTAACTGTCCTTCCCCGCATTGTTTCTATTATTTCTGGAATAGAGTCAGAGAGGTTTACAGCATGGAAATAGGCCCATTTGGCCCAACTTGTCCATGCCACCCAGCTTTTACTGTCAAGCTTGTCCCAATTGTCTGCATTTGACCCAAATCCCTCTATTCTCATCTTATCCATCCTCGTCATATCTCATCCTGGCTCTAACACTGACTCATGGGACTGATTGTGATCCCACAGTGGCCACTGCTCCCTGTAGCAGTACAGGGACAGAGCTGGTCAGCCATATTGTCCAACAGCTTTCTGTCTTCCTTTAGATAGAGTTTCAGTCCTGGCTTGGCTTGGAGCATTAAATAGTAGCCAGTGCAGTAGTGAATGGGTTAATGAACTTTGTAATACTTGGTGGAGAATAAAAAAGTATCGAGTAGCCTACATGCAGCTAGTTTTCATATATTTCAGATAAATGTAACTGTTTCGTGTGCCAGACTACAGGGAGACAGCTGTTGCTCTTGCTATTATACACAAGTTTATGATAAGCCCACTCAGAAATGTAGCTGACCCAGCTTGTAGTTAAGTTGTGGACTTTAATTTTGTGGACTTTTGCCTAATAGTGAAGCTTGCATATCCTAAATATATTCATTATATACTGCTTAGGTGTCATGTACCAACATATTATACATAGACATATGTTATACAACTTATGAGCATAGATTGTTACACCAGTCCATTAATTTTAACTTGTCTTGTCAGCCTGTACGTTAAGTAAGGGCTAATCATACACGTCAATTGCGGCCTTGAGATAATCATGAAGAAATGCTGAGGCAGCCATGTTCCCATGATGGAGGACAACTCACAGCCTGGGAACCTGCTGAGAATGAGAAGGTGCGTATGTGACCAGGGTGGGGGGGTGGTATAAATATATGCTCTTAACTTGTGTTTGGAGAGATGTCTGGGGAACCACTGTTAGGTGCCAGGTTTATCTCTCAAAAGCTTTTGAATAAACTACTGTACTTTGACTTACAATTTGTCTCAGAGGTATCTTTACCTACAACAGCAGCACTAGCAGAGATGCATTCCCTGCTGACTCAAGTGGTAGGACAGAAAATCCCACTGATTGTTAAATTCATCCCATGGCATAGAAATTTAAATGTTGTTGTTCACCAGCATGGTATCAACCTGGAAACCAGCTGTGTCTCAACCCTGGGATAATAAATTCTCAAAAAAAAATTACGTAACGGAAGGGCTATGACAGCAATATACAAAGTATATAATCTATTTCACTGTTTTGCTGATATTTAGAAATAATTTAGCTGAATTCCTGCCTTATAATTTACACTAGCCAGTTATTATCACTGATGTATCACATTTTCTTTGTTGTAAAAGGTCATAAGTGTAGCATCTATGTTCGTGAAAAGATGCAGGAAAGAGTCTATGAATAGAGCCATGAATACGTGTCACAAGAAAGACAAAACACAAAATAGTTATATTGCAACTGGCATCAAGTTCAGTAATCTTGTTGGTAATGCTATTCTGTTCAACGAGCACAATCATTGATCCAGAATTTCCTGGAAGTGTACACACTGGAATGGTACATCTGCATCATAAGGAACATTAAATGGCAGAAAAGAAAGAGGAGATTATGGACTAAATTGGTAATGCAAACTCCCTTGGATGTTGCACAGATCTGCTGATTACCTATATGAGACAACTCAAAGATCATTATTATAGCTCTGACCCCCATTCACATGAATGAAGTTTGTTAATTCCAGAAATTCACACTCTTGTATTCTCAGTGCTGAAAACTATGAGAAATTTTAACTTTAAAGATGAGTTTGGGAGGAGGAGTGTGATCAAAAGTGAGGAAAACAAAACTGGTACATCAATAAAACTATTCCATCCACTAACTTCAGATTTAATTCAGCTATATGTGGGAAAGCCTCTGAGTAGAGACAGGCCACCATTGTAACTTGGGTGCACAGGCTTCATTGAATTTGCTGGGGAAAGACCACATGATGACAATAGGGAGCTGAGAACTTCACCTGCTCAGATGCCTAAATGTATTGTTTATGCTACCAGTATATGAGCTGAGAGAATGCTTATACAACTTTGAAGATCATTTCTATTTCTTTGGAGGTGACTTTCAGGATAACAGAGGTTTTTGTACAAAAACTTATGTTTTTTCATGTTTGATCGCCATTTTCTATCTGTTAGATCAGATCAGCTTAGCTGCTACTTATGCCATTTTACCTTAAGGCTCAGATGAGCATCAACACCAATAGCACAAGTAGCAGAGGGGCTGAGTTCAAAACATCCCTATCACAGCCAACAATTGCTCAACTCCAAGTCATGACTTACCCTTGTTAAACAACAGCCTTAAATTGTGTTAAACACCCAAGAATGTACCCTTGTGCAACTATAAATCTTGACCCTTCCTTTTCCTTCTACTCCTCATCAATTCAATCCCTGCAGCTTCAGCAGAGATAGGCTGCTCAGATCCCTACTCTGACTCCTGAGATACTTATTGGGCTGATAGCCCAAGCCAAACAAAAAGGCATCTATTCAGGGCAAACTCAACTAGGATAGGAGGCAACTTATGGGACACTGATAAGAAGTGTATTGATTAGAGTCACAACACTTCTCTGCTACCAAGGAGCTGAAGAACACTTTTGCACATCAGTGGAGCATTAAAGGTCAAGGTTAGTTTTGATCAATTCTACTTACAGTAGCAGAAATGTGCAAGACAAGATCCATCACGGACTTTTTGCACTGGTGTGTTTGGTGTAGCGCTTCAGTAACCACTTGATCATGGACATAAATATCATCACAGAAAGGCCTGAGACATCATGTTTAAGATAGACTTCTCCAAACATGCAAGAGCTATTGGAAGATCAGCCTGAACATTTTTTTTTATTATTGCTCCAGCCTGATTCTCTTCATCACCAGCCTCCAAAGCTCAGCAGCTGTGTCCAGCAGAGTAGAGCTTGGAAGGTCTCACAACGGGAACTTTACTTTTGTCCCCATTTCCTCCACTTGCTCACTTGTGTGAGAGACACCAGGTGAAAACGCAACCATTTTACTGGTCCCACTGAGCTGTGTGCATCTGAGTTGGTGCAGAGTGCACATGAGTCCTGTGACAGTGCATCCTTCTCAGAATGAGTGACTTCCTGAAGAGCTTTTGCCCTCTTCAGGACCAACTCCCAACAGGACACTCGATGGGCCTGAGGAAAATGGAAGACGTGATTTAGAACTGTCAAGGCAAGAAGGTGTTGAGCCATTGTGCACATCATAATGTTTCACTGGTTACTGACATCAAGTCACAAGTGACCTTTGTGGGTCAAATGGTTCTGTGATATTAAATTCTATCACTTGGTAACTGGGAGATTACCATTTCTTCATCCCCAATGGCAATGCACCTTGTTCTCTGCAACTTTTAGTATGGAGATGGCTGGAGGACCATTTCCCTGATATGCTGTAGTCTCTTCTCCTGCAAGGAAGGAATTAAGGAAAAAAGAAGCCTATGAGAGTAATGGGATGTGCTGAATAGATAGATGGACAATGGTTGTTAAAGAGTGATACTAGGGAATGGGCAGTTTGCAAATTAAATTGTGAGGAGTGATGTGTTGGTGCAGACTTGAGAACGCAGGAGAGTACGGAGCTGATACATTCATCACAATGTAATTAAACGTGCCACTGTACTCAACTTTCCCACACTGATTAGGTCATGAAAAGGCTCCAGGACTATAGGTGAAGTATTAGAGTAATTAAGAATAAAAGGGTTAGTGTAAGATTGGAGAAATATTATCACTTATATATGATAAGAGAAACACAAGTGTTGAGAGGGAGAATGTTTGTCTTGGACTGGGTAACAGCTAATTATGTATACCTCATCATAATTATGTTCATCTAATAATCAGCTATGGTTCAGACATAACTACATCTCAGCAATTGTGGTAACATGCCACAAGCAATGTACAACAATATCTAGGAGCATGGCACCATATACCTGCTGCAAACCTTCTCAGTGACTTCCAGTTACATCCTTTTGTTCAGAGACAGGTTTATTCATCTCATTAACAGAGGAGAGAATCTCCTTGCAGGTCCTTACAGACTGAAATAGGGAGGCCTTGGTAAATGAAGATATAACTTTGCCACAATGGGTATAACAGTTTCCCCTATTCCATCACATACACAAGACTTCAGCTAACATCTTCATAATAGTTCTTCAAATAGTTCAACTGAAATAGGTGTCAGAGGGCATTAACTGACCTATTCATACTAATTGTTTGGAAAACCCAGAAATCAAATGCAAATGCAATGGCTGGGTTAAAAAGTTGCTGACAAACATGTTGCAGGTAGTTCTTAGGTTCTCAACAGACTACCTTGCTCATGGTGGATCGAAATGTTAAAATTTCCATCTTTGGTCTTAAAAGTAATGATCCCTCGTGATCTGATGGTGACTTGATTTATTGCATAAAGATTTGTTTTCTTCAAAAGATATTTCCAACATTCATAAATATTTTATAATGCACTTATGCAACTACAGTTAGGCCTGATGCATTACATCTGCAGTTAGGAAACAATGTTCAAAGTATACAATAGGCAGCACTTCCACTTTATGTGTTGCTATTAACAAAGCAACTTGATTTTGCTAACACTAAATGATTAGAAATAATACTGCACACAGACTCAATGTCCTATATTTATCCTTTCCATTCTTGCTATCATCTAGTGATCAACTAGCCATAATAAATCTAATCAACTCTTCATGGTTAAGACAGGATATTTTTTAATTATAAACCCCCTTATTCAGATCTTGACCAACAGCTATGTCACTGGGTGTCACTAGTGATCCAAACGGATGAGGTAAGGTCATTAGTCCTAAGCTTTTCCAAATACATTTTTGTGGACTATTAATTTGCCTGAATATAATAGTGGTAAGAGATTACTTCTCAGAAATCTTTGAGATACCGAGCCTCTGGACTACTGATCACAAAACAGAGTTAATCTAATGAGGGCTCATTGTTTTGGGACCCTTCATGTACCATCCACATATACAGCCACACCAAGAGATGTCCTTTCACTGCTAGGGATTGAGAAATATTTATTGCCCAACATGGTCAGCAGAGCGACATCTGATGACAAATAGGACAGAAACAGCTCACACACATCCAGAAAAGAACACAAGCTACCATCCATTTCTCTTCATCATTACTTACTCTACTTTACCAAAACAATAACTAGCATAAAAACCATTAGAACACACATTAAATAAACATATTAATAAGAGACGTTTCACAATCTTAAGAATGTTTCAAAGTGCTTTACAGGCAATAAAGTACTCTTCAAATATAGTTAATTTGTGCAGAGCAAAATTCCACAATAAGTGTTACTGATCAAGTTTCTGAAGTTGGTTGAGGGGTAAATGTTGACCAGGACAAAAGGGTAAACTCTCATTCTTCTTTGAGAAGTGCCATCGGATCTTTTGCATCTTGTCTGAGTAGACAGATAAGACATTGAACCAAGTTCCTATCTGAGGGCAGCACCTCCAACAGCCCAACTCTAACACTCTCTTAAACTGCTACTGAAGTATTAGTCTAAATTATGTGATAAATTCTAGAGCTTGAACCAATGTCTTTTTGGCTTAGTAATCACACATATGGCAATATACTTCTGCTGATGCCTATATTTGGCGTGCAAATCATTAAGCAACGGTTGGAAAGATAGCTTTACAGCTGACATTGGATCTATTCTTTCTTAAGACTGACATTGATCACCCATCTTTAGTTGCCTTTGTGTGGTATTGATGGGCATTCCTGTTGAATTAAAGTAGTTTTTCTTTTTATAGTCATTTATATGACCTAATGGATCACTATAGGCCACTTCAGTGAAGAGTCAACATGCAGTGGAGTTATATATTGAGCCCACAGAGCTCTCATTGTGCAAGTGAAAAACAAGTTTATATTGCAATTGTAGCAGTTTAACATTTTCTTCCATTTATTCAGAGTTACAAATGAAACCCCATGCAGACTTCAAAGTGCTAATTAACTGCTGTTAGTCCATGTTTTTATTTTCACTACAGCTTATTATCATGCTGCAGGGATTTGAAATTGTCACTAAGTTATTTTGAAAACATAATTTCTAATCACTTTCAAATAAAGTTACATAACAAACACAATGATTATTACATGGATGGGAGAATCTTATACAGAACTTATAAGGACTTGAACAATGGATTAATCATCAGTGTGATAGGATAAACCTCTAATCTATTGGATTGAAATTGTGTTGTATGAAATGCACAAATATTTTAACACATTTCTATGTTGTAGAGAACTTTATATGAAGAGATAGATGTATTACCATACTATGAAATTTCAAACTAAAGATATCCAGTGTTAGGTCTACTCATATTTAAATGTCCCCTAGAATCACAAATTGCAGGTGTATAAACTATAAAATCTATTCTTTGTAAATCAAAGATTAGAGAAGGTCAGAAAATAACGATTCTATCTGCTGTTACAGTCTTTCCACCCACTTTAGCTGAAAAATTTCAGTTGACAACCAGCCTGCAGCAAACTAATTTCCAGCTTCAATGAACTGAAAATTAAATACTGTGTTTATCTTCTGATCTCCAGTCATTTGTTGCTCTACTTTTGATTGAATCTGGCTTTCTTTTCTGGCTTATTGCAGTTGAGTGTACTGACCAGCTCATTTTCTCTAACAAGGATTTACAGTTTTTTCTTTTTAAGTTAATTTACTGCATCTAAATTTGAATAAACAGTTTTGCTGGCAGAAAACTTCAGGCACATTCCCAAAAATAGTTAAAATATTTGCAAATCAAGGTATGTGTGTATGATACGAATTGCACTATGCATCTGACTAAAGTCTGCTTCTAACTGATTATAGAATTGTGGGCAACATCGGGGACATACCCATTGGAAGGAGAGAAATACTACCCCACAACATATTCATACCAAAGGCCTCGCTAGCAATTTCTAACCTATTAGCTGTGTTAATTCAATAATTGTACATTGAGGAGAAAGGAGTCTGAAATTAGCCTGCACCTTAAAACAGATTGATGTCCAAAAAAGCAAAGTCACAGAATCTCTGAGTTCCTTCTGGATGAACTAGTTTATAAAAATGATTTCTTAATCCTTTCACAATTGGGGACGCCGTACTTAATTAACAAACTTAAAGCATTCATTGCAAACAAATTCAACATTAATAGGCTGTAAGATAAGATAATCTACAATTTATTTTTCCCAAAGAAAGTCTAGTAAAAAGTATTTTATTTTAAAGATAAGAATATAAGACATAGGAGCAGGAGTAGGCCAGAGACGCCCTGAGTCTTTTCCACTATGGTCATGGCTGACTGTCAACTGCACTTTCCGATCTAATCTCCATATTCCTCAATTCTTTTAAAGAGTCCAAATATTTATCAGTCTGTGTCTTAAATATACTCAATGTTTAACCATGCAAATGAAGAACTTTCTCAGTCCAAAATGATTGTTCCTTATCCAAAAGCTGTAGTCCAATCCTAGACTTTGCACCCTCTCAATATCTACTCTGCCAAGCCTTGAATGGCTCTTAGAATTCTATGGGAGCACCTGTCCTGCTAAAGGCTAGACAAGTAGGCCCATTCCATTCTCACTCTGTATGGGACAACCTTCTCATCTAAAGAAATCAATTTAGTATTTTTTTTTTGCATCCCCACTAAGGCAAGTATATCCTTTCTTCAGTACAGAAACTGTATATGGTACTCCAGATGTGGTCTCAAGTTTAAAATGTATTTATTAGTGTCACAAGTAGGTTTACATTAACACCATTATGGAATCACTGTGAAAATCCCCTTGTCGCTATATTCTGGCATCTATTTGGGTACACTGAGGTAAAATTTAACATAACCAATGCACCTAACCAGCACTGAAGTCGCTTATAATTATAATAATAGATTCCTTATTATTACACACTTATAATAAAGTCCAACATACCACATATAGCCTTATATCTACATTACTTTGTGTTTCTTCTGCAACAACACAAATCCCTCTGAACACAGACATTTAATAGTTTCTCAAATATTTATTTTCTTCCTACTAACGCAAATAATCTAACTTTTTCCCAGTATTAACTAAGAAAGGAATCAATTATTATAGAAACTTATTTGACTGATCCTCACTTCTACTTTTTGCGTTCATAACTTCACCAATTTCTGTTATATACTGAAATACTAACTGGTCATATTTTACATCTTCAGTAATAAGTTTTTACAAGCCTTTCTTTGATCCTCTTGTTCCTCCTCTTGCCATATGTTCTGATATTGTGCCAATAAATATATTCACCTTTTATTCCCTACAGGTTCTATATGCCATCTTCTTTCTTATTTAGTTGTGATTAATTTGTTCATTATGTAGTTCTACCCTGAATCTTCTCATTTTGTTGCATTTTGTTGACAGAATTTGTCATTGTAAGGCAATGTTCATTCTTCACCTTGATTTTGTCTCCTCTGCTCTGCCGAGCTCCTTATATTGCATGAGGACATATTCGATCATTAACTTGTAAAATAAAGACTAACTGTACCTTTAAGGATCTTAATCTACTATTGGGTAGCTAGTTGTTCCTCTTGGACTGTCAACTCCTGTGCACTGAGACAGGAAATGTCAGGGTTCAAACCCAATGCTCATCTTTCAAATATTTTCCATTTATTGCCAGCAAACATTAGGGGTGTGAATTTCATTGCTAGAGATCTAGCACCGCCTTTGGGACATGATATATCAGCGTTAATGTCCCATGCAGCATTCTATTTTATTTATTCTAGGGATATGGGCATTGCTGGCTGATTAGCATTTATTGCCAGTCCCCAATTCCCCTGGAGAAGGTAATGGTGACCTGTCTTCTTGAACTGCTGAGGTCTTTGTTATGTAGGTACATGCACAGTGCTGTTAGAGAATTAGTTCCAGGATTTTGACCCGATATCAGTGAAGGAACGGTGATATAATTCCAAATCAGGATGGTGAGTGGCTTGGAGGGGACTTCTATTCTATCAAGAAAAGAGTGCACTGGGGAATCTTTGGCATACACTTCAAGTCTACGAATAGGTATTATCCTGAAGACAATTGACTAATGCAATGTTAAGATACCAAATTTAGACCATGCAGAACCAGGCAACGAATCTATAATTCACTCAACTAGATTTTCCACTGTTATGCTATAATACAAGAAATTTGATGAAAGTATTTAAAATTAAGAAGGGATGGACAAGAATGAATTGTTTCCAGTGATTGCGTTCTAACAAATATTGATACATCAAAATGTAAGAGATCTAAGACAAAGTGCTGGAAAAGGAAATTTAAGAACAACTTGCAACCATTATTTAATGGTCACTTGCATTTTCCAGTGTCACGAACTGTAAAGGAGGCAACACAATTTTTAATCTTCCCACATCCAATTTGTGGTTCACTCCGTCATTATTTCTTGCACACATCTAAATCTTCACTTGAATGAATTAATCCCAGAAAAACCAGTGCAGAAAGCAAATTTTCATTTGACTCCATATAAAACTTGCGAATAACTATTCCAGTTCAAAATATGTCAAATATTGGAAGACAGAAGCTAATTTATCATGAACATTTATCTGCTTCATTTGGCAGGTAAGTTCAATTTAGCGTTGTATTATTTCTATTACTATGTTTTTTTTGTTGGTTTACAGATTACTTTTCCTCCCACAGGCGTTTTGCTTGCTTTGATGAAGTGGCATGTTTGGGTTTATTAGTAGCAGTGACGTGCGTGCATTTTATGCCCTGCTGAACCTTACTCTGATTGTAATGAAACTGGATCATTATTATAGCAAGAACATTATATTCTATTTCAAGTACATTCACTTTTGGCAACTAAAAGTTGCTGATAAAATGAACAGACTGCAAAATTAAAGCCAATTCAGTCAAAATGTATCGTATTCTATGAAAATTTCCTGTTACCCATTAAAAGAATATATTATAGCACAGCTACAAAAATCTGCAGAAAAACTACAGTAATTGCATTTTCACATTTCAGTAACATGAAGTGTTCAATCTGATTCAAATATATCATAGCCCAAGGTAATGCAAGACTCTGCAACGGCATGGAAAATTTTGTTTATTTATCAATCTCAGAAGTTAACTATTAATAATTAAAATCACATTAAAGAATATTTATTTCAGTTTTGTAGAACGCATTATTTTCTTGAATTACTTTAAAAATTAACATGCAACATACAGCCAAAAATGTGTGTTTTTCATTTGTCAATTGTTACTAGTTGATTTTTTTTTAAAAAACAAGATTCTTGCTGTTAAGACCTTCCCAAAATTTAGACTGAATGATCAATGTTGCATATTTGTCATCCTTGAAATATTTACCTGATTTCTTCCTCTTGCCAGATCTTTTTAGTGCTATTAGTTGACTATTGAATGTGGTTTTTAAAAGCTATTTGTCTGATATAACAACAACATACATGATGACCCAATGGATTACAGCTTTGATGTTGAAGTCAGATATGTTGGTGCACGTAAGCATCAAAGTGCTTCATGCAGCATTTTGACATTCAATCTGACACTCATTCTGCCTTGCCACTTAATTTACATATACCATATAAGTACAGATAAGACAGGCCAGGTAGAAATTTAAGCATAGGAGATTATATTTCTTTAATTGTTGTTGACCTTTTTTTAAGCAGCTTGTTGTGTTGGTCATTGAGCCCAGGTTTTCTGGCTATACAGAAATGTAATTAGGACTGTTATAAACACATCATCCTGCAATGGAGATACTACAAATTCTAGTTAAAGGGACTGGGAAATTTAAAAATGGAAGTGTGTCAACAAACTTGGCTTTAAAAGAAATGTAATTTGTTTCTGAGCCATCAAAGGATGCGATATAAGCAAGTTTCTGGGATCCAAATCTAAAAAAAATCAAACCTTGTTTGGCTGGGTTCATTGAAATTGTTTACACTCTTTATCCTGAGACTGTCACTGAAGAATGTAGTTAGTATCAGATTAAAAGACTCTTTCCAAAAAGAACAGTAAACTTAAGGTTTGGGAGATTTTTAAAAAAAAAATGACCAAAAAGCTGATAAAAGACAAATCTGCATTTATACGATACCTTTCATGATATCCAAAGCATTTTTTTGTCATTTCTTTGAACAGCAATCACTGTTCTAGTTTAGAAAGAAATGGCAGCCAATCTGAACACCACAAATTCACACAAACAGCAATGCAAAAATGATCAGATAATCTGCTTATGTGATGATTGAGGGACAATTGTTGGTCAAGCCACAAGGCACAACGCCTTTGTTCTTCTTTGAAATAGTACCACAGGCTGTAATGTTCCATTGCGAAGTAGATGGTGCCTTTGTTTAACGTGTCCTCCAAAAGACTGCATCTCCAACAGTACAGTATTGAGTGCCAGCCTTGATTTTTGTGCTCAAGTTCAGGTGAAGGATTGGAGCCTGAAATTTTGTAACTACTGAGTCGCAGACATTTAAAGAAAAATAATAGAAGGGGAAATGAACTGATGAGAAATATAAAAACAAGTGTAAAGGAAAAGCAAAGTAAAGTTTATTTATAAGGCACAAGTAGATTTTACACTTACTATGTGAATCTCTTAGTTGCCACACTCCATGCAGGAGGTTTTACAAACATGAAATAAAGGTTTGCAGAAGTAAATGTGTTCTTTAGTGGCTAAGACAGGAGAAAGTGTAATATCGAATAAGGAAAATGGAAAACATGTTAAACAATCATTTTATGTCAATCTTCACAGAAGGCGGCACAATGATCATAGCAGAAGTCATGGAGAGTGTCTAATGAAACTACTGAATACCATAATTAATTAATACTGGCAAAGAAAAAATATTGAAGAAATTAATGGGGCTAAAACTCTACAAATCTCTGGAGCTAATGCGTTTCATTTTAGAGTTTAGTAAAAACTGCTGCATAGATTGTGGATGCTTTGTTTTTGAGTTTCCAGAATATCCTCTACGCAATGAATTGGAAGACATGTGTACTCTGTTGCTCAAGAACCAAGGGAGAGAGAAAGGAGACCAGAGATCAGTTAGCCAGACATCAATAGTAAGAAAGTAAGTGAATTGAATTGACTGAAGATTGGCATTTGTAATCCGGGAACCTCAGGAGGAGGCTGAGATGGATCATTCACTCAGCACTTCTAACTGAAAGTTGTTGTAAATTCTTTAGCCTTCTCTTTTCTTAACTTCACAACATGATATAGTAGGACTGCAGAGCTTAGATCTGACCCATTGCTTGTGGGATTGCTTAACTCGGTCTATTGCATGCTGCTTTTGCTGTTTGACATGCATGTAGTCCTGTGTTTTAGCTTCACCAGGTTGATGCCTCATTTTTAGGTATACCTGGTACTATTTCTGGCATGCCCTCCTGCTCCTTTCATTGAATTAAGGTTGATCCCTTGGTTTGATGGCAGTGATATAATGGAGTGTATGCTGGTCCATGAGGTTACAGATTTTAATTGCATACAATTCTCTGCTGCTGATGGCCACAGCACCTGGATGCCCAGTTTTGAGTTGCCAGGCAGGGAGAAAGTGGTCAAGTGAGGGAACCACGGTATACTAGGGAAGTTGAATCTCTGGTGAAGAGGAAGAAGGAGGCTTATATAATGATGAGACGTGAAGGGTCAGTTAGGGCAATGGAGAGCTATAAATCAGCCAGGAAGGAGCTAAAGAGGGAGTTGAGAAGAGCTAGAAGAGGATACGAGAAGACTTTGGTGGATAGGATTAAGGAGAATCCTAAAGCTTTTTACAGGTATATAAATAATAAAAGATTGGTTAGGGCAAGATTAGAGCCAGTCAGAGATAGCAGTGGGAAGTTGTGCGTGGAGCCTGAGGAGATAGGAGAGACACTGAATGAGTATTTTTCGTCAGTATTCACGCAGGAGAAAGACAATGTTGTCGGGGAGAATACTGCGATACTAGGTTGTAGACTGGGAAGGATTGAGGTTCATAAGGAGGAGGTGTTAGCGAATCTTGAGGGTATGAAAATTGATAAGTCCCCTGGGCCAGATGGGATTTACCCCAGGATTCTCTGGGAGGCTAGAGAGGAGATTGTAGAGCCTTTGGCTTTGATCTTCATGTCGTCGTTAGCTACAGGTATAGTGCCGGAAGACTGGAGGATGGCAAATGTTGTCCCTTGTTCAAAAAGGGGAGTAGGGACCATCCTGGAAATTATAGACCGGTGAGCCTGACTTCTGTTGTGGGCAAAGTCTTGGAAAGAATTATAATGGATAGGATTTATAAGCATCTAGAGAGAAATAAATTGATTAGGGATAGTCAGCACGGTTTTGTGAAGGGTAGGTCGTGCCTCACAAACCTTAGAGTTTTTTGAGGAGGTGACCAAAGAGATAGATAAGGGCAAGGCAGTTGATGTAGTGTATATGGATTTTAGCAAAGCGTTTGATAAGGTTCCCCATGGTAGGCTACTGCAGGAAGTGCAGATGCATGGGATTGAAGGTGATTTGTCAGTTTGGATTAGGAATTGGCTAGCTGACAGAAGACAGAGGGTGGTGGTTGAAGGGAAATATTCAACCTGTAGTGCAGTTACAAGTGGTGTACCTCAAGGATCTGTTTTAGGCCACTGCTGTTTGTCATTTTTATAAATGACCTAGATGAGGGTGTAGAGGGTTGGATTAGTAAATTTGCTGATGATACCAAAGTGGGGGGAGTTGTAGACAGCGAGGATGTATGTTAGTTTGCAGAGGGACATAGATAGGTTGCAGAGCTAGGCTGTGAGGTGGCAAATGGAATTCAATACGGATAAGTGTGAGGTGATTCACTTTGGTAGTAATAACAGGCATATGAAATATAGGGCTAATGGAAGGACCCTTAATAATGTTGTCGAGCAGAGGGATCTTGGGGTACAAGTACATAGCTCTTTGAAAGTTGGCACCCAGGTTGATAAAGTTGTTAAGAAGGCGTACGGTGTGTTAGCTTTTATTGGTAGAGGGATTCAATTTAGGAGCCGTGAGGTTATGTTACAACTGTACAAAACTCTGGTGCGGCCGCACTTGGAGTATTGCGTACAGTTCTGGTCGCCGCATTATAAGAAATATGTGGAAGCATTGGAAAGGGTGCAGAGGAGGTTTACCAGGATGTTGCCTGGTATGGTGGGAAAGCCTTATGAGGAAAGGCTGAGGGACCTGAGGTTATTTTCATTAGAGAGAAGAAGGTTACGCGGTGACCTAATTGAGGCGTATAAGATGATCAAAGGACTGGATAGGGTGGATAGTGAGAGCCTTTTTCCTCGGATGGTGATGACCAACACGAGGGGACATAACTTTAAATTAAGAGGTGGTAGTTTTAGGACGGATGTCAGAGGCAGGTTCTTTACACAGAGGGTGGTGAGGGCGTGGAATGCCCTGCCTGCAGCAGTTGTGGACTCGCCTACTTTGGGTGCATTCAAATGTTCGGTGGATAGGCATATGGATGATATTGGAATAGTTTAGGTTAGAGGGTCCACTGGCCGGCGCAACATCGAGGGCCGAAGGGCCTGTACTGCGCTGTAATGTTCTATGTTCTATGTTCTATATGTATCTCATTTAACAAAATGACACAACACAATGGAGGACTTTTTTCCAATGTGAAGACAGGACTTTATCTCCACAAGGATTGTGCAATGGTCACTCCTACTGATACTGTCATGGACATATGAATCTGCAGCAAGTAGTTTGGCGAGATGTGAAGATTTCTCCCCCTCTCATTGTTTCCTTCACACTAGTCCAAGTTTAGCAACTATGTCCTTCTAGGACTCAAATCAGCTTGGTCAGTAGTGAAGCTACCAAAGCATTCTTGGTGATGGACATTGAAGACCACACTCACTCAGAGTCCAGTCTGTGCCTTTGCCATCCTCAAACATCTAACGTTTAACAGCTGAGAAAGGGTGATAGATGGTAAAACAAGGAAGTTTCCTTCCCTTATGCCAGGCTGTTGCTTGACTGGTGGGACAGCTGGTCCAATTGCAGCACAACCTCCAAATGGTCTCATACACCATCAATAGACCTCTGAACAGAAAATCATCAGCAAGCCTCAATGATTTGATATAACAATGTAAATAGCTAATAACCATCTTTTATCTCATCTCGGTATTGTCAATGCTTTGAAGAATTCATAGGCAGATTTCTTCTAGTTATAAAGCTTATTTTGATGACTCAAGGATTAAAAATAATAATCATGCTTCTCAGCTTGCTTTCTCTGAAAACTAATGGCAATGGAAGTCATTCGTCAAATCCCTGACCAATTAAAATTTGCTAATTAAGCATTCATTGTTCTTCAAAGGATCAATAATTTGAATAGATAGAGTTCAAAGACCAGATACCTGATAGAATTCCTCAAGCAACAAATGTAGTAAGCTTTCCCTTGAGATACTACCTGAAAATCATTTCAAATTCTCAAACTAAATTAAAGCTGAATTTAGCTAAATTAACTAAATTCTCTAGCTAAAGTTTGTAGGAATATAGATTGTCACATTTTCAGAAAAATTCATTGTCGCTCCAAACATCATATTTATAGGAAGTGAATGTTGGGGATAGTGTTAAAAAGGCTTTAACTTTTGTTCTCTTACCCATGCTCACTTTAAATAAGTTTTGTGAACTATTGATTTATGCTATGAATCAGGATGTCAGAGGTACCACAAAGACTGCAAATTCAGAAAAATATAGACACTTTGGATCAGTGTATAATTAATCCGACACCAAATCATTGTAATATAAGCATCATGCTGCCCAATAATTTAAGTTATAGTTAACTGTGGTGCTGAATGAACGTGTGTCTTAACAAGTGATCCAAGTTCATGCAAATTGACCACGATTTACGGCTAGCTACATTATTTAAAGCTAGTCTCACCTCTTAAATAAAAAACTACATTCAGGCTGCAACTGGAAGTAGCTGGGAAAGACTGTCTAAACTACAAAGGTGACGACATAATGAGGCCTTGGTAAAGAGGGAAGCAATACGAGAGAAGTCCTCCCTCCACAGGATCCCAGAATACCCTCCAGATAGGCATGGAAAATGGAGTGAGCAGATAGACATTGCTGACAATACATGAAGCATTGCATCTTGATGCAATTTTATAGGAATAATGGTGTTGAAGGCTGAACTTTAGTCAATAAATAGGAATCTTACAAAGTTCTTTATTATCCAGATGTTCCAAGATTGAGTGCAGGGCCAGGGAAATGGTATTTGCTCTGAATCTGTTGCAGCAGTAGGTGAACTGTAGTGGATCCAGGCACTCCAGGAGGCTGGAATTGATTTGTACCATGACCAGCCTTTCCATGCACTTCAAAGTAGTGGATGTCAGATCCATCAGATGATAGTCATTAAGGCACGTTGCTTGGCTTTTCTTAGGTACTGGGTGGTCCACAAGTGTTTCCTGTCAATATTGAAAAGGTGTTTGATATCACTGACCCCACTTTTGAAGAAAGTAGGGGAATCTCCTGAAAATTAAAATGGATCTCTAGGAGCTGGGAGATGGACTTCCTGAAAATGAAGGTGGATCATTCAGGCACTGGAAGATGGACTCCTCAATGACATTGAAGCTGGAAGCTTTACTTGTAGATACTCCCCTTCATCCACTGCTGTGGTATTCCACAGGTCCAGTATTGCTGGTGGCCTCCATTCAGAATTCTGGACCAGGCATTATTCAGCTGAGTCTCAACTTCTGCATACCACCTTGTTCTGGGTTAGTTTGTTTTCCCATTGGTGTTGCAGAGAATTAGTGGCCAGTGAGAAAATTGGACAAAATAGCTAAAATAAATGAGAGAGAAATTAGAATATGAAAGAAGGCTTGCTAGAAATATGAAAGTAAAAGTTTCTGCAGGTATTTAAGAAGGAAAAGGAAATAAAGTGACTGCAATAGTGGAAAACAAGGAAATGTAGATGAATTCAACTGATGTTTTGATTCTGTCTTCACTGTAGGGGATGCAATAAAATCCCAGAAATAACTATGCACCAGGAAGTGAAAGGGATGGAGGAACTGGAAACATTTACAAAATCAACAGGGAAAGATTATTGAGAAAATTATTACAACAAAAAGTTGACAAATCCCCAGATCTAGATGCACTCCATTCTGATGCTACAAAAAAAATGCTGCAATGCATTATGAGAGTTTATAGGAAGGCACAAATGATCTCAATGCAATCACATAGTGTAAACAGGGCTGTGTGATAGGGAAATCATATTTGACTAATTTATTAGAGCATGTGCCCATTTCACCCACTTACAGTTTATACTATAATCTGTCATTATGACTCCAAAATATAAGTGGAAGTGATGCCTATTTCTGGTGCTGCTGTGAGCAGCAATGCCCAAAGTTCCTAGCTTATGTTAGGGAAATAAAAATTCTTTTACTGAGGAGCTCTCCCAGCCTCTCTTCCTTCTCTTTCTTTGAGCAGCTTGTTATCTTGTGTTCCACCTCTGCTCAATCTCTTTTTCCCAGTTGTCAATGGGTTATAACTACTTCATGACTGGGAGCAAGTGGTCTGAGAAAACCACTTAAGTCAGAACCAAGGCCTTTACCACATGCAGTACTGAAAGGTAAAGTTCCAGGTGAACATAGGCTGTGACTGGTGGCGAGGATCTTAACCTGAGGATCACCACATAAGGGGCAAGGTTGAAATGGCATGTCTTCATGAATAACTTCAGCTGGTATGAAACTGAATCCACAATGTTGACGTCACTCACCAGCTGTCCAATCAATTGAGCTAAACTGATTTCCAACATAATACTCAGACAGGGACTTGAACACTGGACTCTCGGTACAGCTTCCTGTAGAAATCAGCAACTTTAAACAGCACTTCTATAAGGTCAGTAGAAATGGAAGTTAACCTCACAGAATTGATGATTCCATTAAATATAGTGCTAGGTGGTGGGGGAAGGGGCTTCTCCAATGCTGCTTAACATATGTTCAGCTACACATGTTCAAAATGGATAGATCAGAAAAGTCAAACCAACATTATAAGCTGGTGTCATGATGTACTTTGAATACTTTCAGTGTCTGCTGCTTATGCCCATGTTAACTTCCTCACCAAAATGGTGTCTGGCACGGGATGCCCTGGACATGTGTGTGCACAGCACAGTTAATATTTTGCTACTAACACTGAAACTATGGGCGTCTTATTTGTTGAGTCTGTTAAGTACTGGTACACTGTTGCGAACTGGGGGAGATTGCCTATCACCACCGCCCCCCCTCCCCCCAGGTCCATCCCTCTCTTGGAAGGATCCTGCCATAAGAACTTCATCATTATTATTCAGTTTGAAGGGACTGATATGTTTCGTGATCATCAAAATGAATTCTAAAAATGCAGTCTATTTTACTGAACTATATATGTCCCCGAATAATTAATACAATGACATGGATAATTGTCAACTCAGTCTACATCTCTCACTGACATTTTCAAAGTTCACTGGAACCTGATAATATGATGTAGAGATGCCAGCGTTGGACTGGGGTAAACACAGTAAGTGGTCTGACAACACCAGTTTTAAATCCAACTGATTTATTTGATAGTAAACTTGCAAGCTTTCGGCTTTGTAGCCTTCTTCAGGCAAATGAGGTGTTCTGGTCTGCAACAGCACATGTATTAGCATAGACCGTTTACAGATCGCTGATTAAAATACAAATCCTTACACCTAACCTGCTATTCAAGTCTTAAAGTGGCTAACAATGTGAGTGGAAGGAGCACTGAGCACAGGTTAGAGAAATGTGTATTGTCTCCAGACAGCATAGTAAGTGAGGTTTTTTGCTAACCCAGGCAAGTCATGGGGGTTACAGACAGTGTGACATGAAGCCAAGATTCCTGTTGAGACTGTCCTCATGTGTGCGGAACTTGGCTATCAGTCTCTGCTCAGTAGCTCTGCGCTGTCGTGTGTTGCGAAGGCCCCCTTGAAGAACGTTTACCTGAAGGTCGGAGGCCGAATGCCCGTGACCGCTGAAGTGTTTGCCCACTGGAAGGGAACAGTTTTGCCTGGTGATTATCAAGCAATGTTCATTCATCCGCTGTCGTGGTGTCTGCCCAATGTACCATGCTTCGGGACATCCTTTCTTGCAATGTATTAGGTAGACAACGTTGGCCGAGTTGCAAGAGTATGTACTGTGTACCCGGTGAATGGTATTCTCACGTCATAACAGGGATCTTGGCTTCATGTCAGACTATCTGTAACCCCCATGACTTGCCTGGGTTAGCAAAAAACCCCACTTACTGTGCTGTTTGGAGACAATACACATCTCTCTAATCTGTACTCAGTGCTCCTTCCACTCACATTGTTAGCCACTTTAAGACTTGAATAGCAGGTTAGGTATAAGGATTCGCATTTTAATCAGCAATCTGTAAACTGTCTGTGTTGATATGTATGCTATTGCAGACCAGAGCACCTCATTCGCCTGAAGAAGGCTACAAAGCTGAAAGCTTGCAAGTTTACTATCAAATAAATAGGTTGGATTTAAAACTGGTGTTGTCAGACCACTACCTGATAATATCCCAGTAGATTGGCCAGTTTTGTGTGTGACTCTTATCTTTAAGACAGGGGCACGTACAATCCTCCAGACTTGTGAACATTACATTGTGGGAAAAGTACTCAAGCCTTCACAAAAGAGAGAATAAGAAGTCAACTGGAATTGGCAGAGGCTGATCCAGAGCAGTAAAAGAGGCAAATGATATCGGACTAATTTGCTGGAGGTCTTTGAGGACGTTACAGAGCTGGTAGTTGAGGATAAGGGATTGGATATTATGAATCCACGTTTCCTAAGATATAGAGACTCAGTGCTGTTGGGAGGGAAAGTGGGGAGTCAGGGGGTGACAGCAGCGAGGGTTCAGACAGGCACTCCCTGAAGGCTGATAGCTACAAAAATGAAATGAACTCAATAAAATCCTGTAAATTGTGTCAAAATTTAAGCAGCTCATCTCTCAAACAGTTTTTATTTTATTTAACCCCAAATATTTCATCCTGTCTTAGATGGAACTGACAAAGAAAACATAAAGGCCACTTGGCCCACTGTCAAGAAGTGGACAGATTATGTAAAATTCATGACAATTGGCTCCTTATGCACTTAAATGCCTACTTTATTGTTGGTGGGCATGCTTCCAACTTCTGCACATGTTTGCCAGCCAAAATGTTGCGTGCAAGCACAATGATGTCAGGACACATGCTTGATGTCTTCCTGTGTAATTCTGATGCACAAAAAAAAAATGTGGCTAGGATTTGAGCAGAGCTACAAGGCTGATTCTAAACTCAACAGCTGTATTATGGGGAAAAATTGTCCACCATAATACATGATAAAGACTTCATTTGCAATGAGTAATGAAAATGAGATCGGGTATTGAAGTGTAAAAACTGTAGCTTTTGTGTCTGAACACTGGAAATTGTTGCTTGTAGCTAACTGCCATTTCCAAGTCCTAATTTCATTCCTTAAAAGCAAACGTGTCAAGGCTTCTGCATTTTCTTTTGTATTCTGCACAATATAAATACCATTGCCTTTGTGCTTAGGGGAGGCATGCACAAAGGCCGCTCGGAATTTTGAGAAAGAAGCTAGTGGGAGTAAATGTGCCGAAGCTGGCAAGATGAAGCATAGTAGTTATGTCTCTCGAACTCTCTCTTGTTTAAAAACATATAATGTCCTTGGCCCAGCTGCTGCACATAATCAGACCTTCACCAGACATTTACAGCTGCTGGCACAAAGTCAAGCAAAGTCCATATTCACATATTAAGTATAAAATGCATTGCATTTAGTAATACAGCAGTAAAATTTGGTTAATAAACAACAAAACCCTCAATTATGCTTGTCAAAAAACCACAACACTAGCTGTGAGGTTTGAGTCTGGTAAATATGCAGCATATGAAATGTACGGACAAAATTATCAAGAGTGATGGAGTGGAAAACAGCCAGAGATTGAGCCTGAACATCTGTTTGATAATTAGCAAGACATTCCAGCATAAGTAACTGAACCCATCTATTTAAAGACTTTCAATTCTAGTAAGGGTTCAAATTATACTTTACATGTCAGCTTTCCCATCATTGAAACATGACTTGTATCAATTCCAAAAAAAAAAATAGATCATCTCAGTCTTGTGTGGAGCCTCTCAGACAGGAGACAGGAACATGACACGATAATATATCTCGATCTCCAAGTACAGAAATGAGGTTGCTCATGCTGCAAATAGAAGATTTTCCACTCCTGATTATTTCTTCAGGATGAAAACTTCCTGGGCCTCCTGTCCACAGTGCAAACCAGTCACTGAATGTAGATTTCTGACCCTCTTGGGAAAAGGAGAGGAATTTATAAACATTTGTCAACTTACACAGAAACAGCATAGAAAAATACTCCAATTTTGGCTTAGGATTTGTTGAAGAATAACTATGTTCCATTCAATTTAAACTTATATAGCTCTTAGGGCGATTTAATTAAAATACATTTGCAGGCTTTTTCTTGTTGCTAATGATGGATTATTTCAATTTGATAGCTTGGAGAAAACTAGGTGTCATATGTGTAGCATTAGGGTGCTCAGGGTTGAAAGGGTTAATGTATGGGTTGGAGAAACAGTACCATCCATGTGATGATGTCAGACACTCATGGCTGGACTTGGAATCAAGAAGGAAAAAGGTCATGACTTAAACTGAGTAAAACCTAGGCTGAGATTTTTCACCTCCCCACCTCCCACCACAACACAGCTCTGCATTGGCTAAGGGTGGGAGCTTCCAGTCCTATGGATGTCTACAATGTTGTGCATGGCTTGCTAATTCCATTGCCCACTAGGAGCCTGCTATGATGGTTGGGGATGGGTGGGTAGTTTCAACCTTTGGTGAGACTAAATAACCCCACCTGTGGGAAGGGCCAGAAAAACCCATCCTAAGTCTTGCACATAGTTACGTTCATCCAAATGGACCAGTCATTGTTCAAACATTTTCATATCTCTGCATTTGTTCCTCAGACAGACACAAACAATGAACAGACAGTATGGTAGCAGCTCTGAACAACCCCAACATTTCTGAAAACGAACTTTAAAAAAGGTTTACAAGTCTGACCTAAGGAAAAAAAGCATCAAAAGTTTTACATCTCCAAAATGGCTCCATGGAAGACTTGGTTGCAGAAAGAGGCAGAAAAATCAGCCTCAGTGCCATAGCATGTGGTGATTGAGAGAAAAAAAAATCCCAATCTAGCAGCAGCATCACCACATCATCGTGTTTTGTTGTTGCAGAATGACTAAAATAATTCCTGTAATCTAATTTCGTTAATAGAATATACACAATTGCAGGCCTTCATTATTTACATTATTATTGGACCCCTGGTCAAGTGACTCAATTAAGTAGAGAGTATACCCTGTCATTTCTAATACTGGAATCCAGTGCTATAGTCTCTCTCCAATATGACAAATCTGGCAATGAATAAGGGTGAGAAAACTTTGGAAAAAGGCTTAGAATATTCGGATTGATGGTGCAGTAATCAGGTAGCACTAGGAAAAAATTCAATTTCTAGCAAGCATGGGTTTCTATACCCCCTGCAGTTTGGGTTCAGGGTTGGTGCCGTTATACCACTGGAAGGCCACAACTGAGAAAAAAAAAGGAAGCTTAAGAGGAAAGCAGTGACCAGAGTTTCACAATAACTTCCACAAATTAGTTTAAAAATTCTGTAGAGTGTAGAAATGATGACCAATGATGGATCGCAACAGGTATCAGAAAGAAACGGGGCAGTGTGGGAAAACATTTAGTGTAGCAGAATTCAGAAAAAAAAGGCAAACTTCTCAAAAGTATCTCAAATAGTGATGGAATCCAAATTTACCTTGTCAGACCAGTTTGGGCACATGAAAGGGTCAAATCAAACAGAATTGGACACTATGATGCAAGAGATTTTGAAGATTCAGAATTCATTACACATTGGGCAATAGGTTTGAAGCTGAACATATAATTATTGTACTCTATTAGAATAACTGCAGATGTTATAGCAAATCAAGGCGCTAATAAAATTTTAGACTGGTTCATCTGATTCAGAACCCAGATGAACTAGTAGATAATCTTTATCAATAACCTGTATTAATCGGCTGGAAGTTGCAAATGTGGCAATCACATTGTTGAAGGCAGAAAAGACAGCTTCAGAACCTACACATGAAATCCCAATTAGGCCCTCCATAAAAAACAGCAACTTAACGTGTTTTGAGGCTTCTTTTTGTTGAACTCAGGTGTGGCCAATGCACCTAACCATCTTTCAGGTTGTGGGAAGAAACCCATGCAGACACATGGAAAACGTGCAAACTCTGCACAGTGATTCAACCGGGGCACTGTGAGGCAGCAGCGCTCATCACTGTGCTGCTGTGGAATTGCTGAATGCAGTCTCAGGACTGTAGTCAGAAGGCTGGGAAGGAATTGGAGGCCTGCTGGGATGGAGACCAGAGGCCATGCAGTGTGGGGAGAGATGCTCAAATTCTACTGACGGATGGATTGAAATTGGAAGCTGTGTTATGATGGGATCAGTATTGAGGTGGTGGAATCTGAAGTTATTTTGTGGTTGGGGTGGGGGCGGGGGGGGGGGGGGGGGGGAGAGGAGAAGGAGAAGAGCAAAGGCAGAGGAATGAGGAGCAGCTGGTACCGACAAGGTCTATTCATCTCTGCGGAATGATATGTTTCTAAATATTAGGAATGCAAAATTAACTATTTCTCTTATGTTTATGCATCCTTGAATCAGAAAGCAAAAATTAAACTGCCTAATGTCCCCAACTGTATCCTACAAGCTTTGAAAGAGTTTAAAAATGCTACTATCTTCCCATCTTATTTGTTCAGGGATGACATGAGATAAGTCTTGTGTATCCCTAAATCCAATTATTTCTGAGCAGTCAGCCCCAAAGAAATAGTTTGACTTCATTATTCTAGATGTAAAAACACAGTAAATATCATTAGCATTGACTCAAATGATTGTAGTACAAGAATCTAATGAAGACTTTCCATACAAGTGAGGAGAGCATTGCAAATTAAAGACTTGTGGGATAGATTTCCTACTGGTTTGAATTCAGTGGTATCACAACAAGTACCAGAACAAGATATTAACTTACATCCAGGAGGCAATGCCAGAACCTAAACATACAAACAATAAATAAAAACTCACTTTACACAGTACATAGAATATACAGAACATAAAAAGGCCAAATAGTTGAATCAGTATTTATGCACATTTGAATTTCCTACCATCCTTGCACATTCCATTCTATCAACATAAACCTCTATCCCCTTCTCCCTCGCAAACTTATCCTGCCTTGCTAAACTGTTTGCCTCAAACACACTATATAGTTCTAAATTCCACATTCTCACCACCTTCTAGAATAGATTAAGAAGTCCAAAGATGTGTGGGTTAGATGGATTGGCAATGTTAAATTGCCCCTTAGTGTCAGAGAGATTAACGAGGGTAAATTCATGGAGTTACGGGGCTAGGGCCTGGGTGGGATTGTGGTCAGAGTGGATTTGATGGACCAAATGGCTTCCTTCTGAGCTACAGGATTGTATGATCCTATTTGACTTCTTGAGGGCTAATTTAGATTCATAGCTTCAAGTTTGTTCCTCTTCATATTTCTTCTCTCCATCCACTTTCAAAACCTTTCGGTTATCCCCCAAACTTCCTTTTTCAATAGGAAAAAAAACTATCTTGTTTATCTTTTCCTGGCAATTTCTTTTTACTGTTTCCAATGACTTCATTTTTTTTTATTTTGGAACCAGAACTGTGCCCACTACTCTGGTATGGTCTAACCAAGTTTCAATATGAGTTTAGCATAACTTCTCCACTTTTAATTCAATGTCTTTAAAAATAAATCCTAAAACTTGTATTTTTAAATGACCTAATTAAATCAATTGTGTATTTATATTCCCAAATCCCTTTTCTTCTCTCCTCTACTTAGATTTTTATTTTCTGTACACTGAACATTTTTCACAAATAAAGCTCACTTACCTGTGCTGAAATTAACTTGCCGATTGTATCCATTTTGTAAGTTTATTAATGTCTTCTTGTAAAATGTTTCAGTATTGACATCCCTCCCTGGTAACTTAGAGTCATCAGCAAATTTTAAAATTCTGCTTTGGTTCCAAAGTTGTCAACATAAACTATGATCAACAGTAGTTCCATCAGATTCTTGAGACCAACGTTTTACTTTCTACCGAATTCTGCCAACTCTGAATTGCTATGGCTCAATTGGTAATGCTCTTGTTTTTGACTACAGGTTTTGATTCTCGTGCCATTGCAGGTCTTGAGCACAAAAATCAAGGCTGGCACTCACAGTAGTGAGGGAGTACAGTACTGTTCAAGATGCTAAAGAAAGGTACCAGCTTGACTGGATAAAAATAATAATATCATTTCGGCGAAGGAGTTCTCACTAGTGTCCCTGACAATATTTTTTCCTCAAATCAGCATTACTAAAAGCAAATGAAGTGTTGGAAATAGCCATTTAGCATGTCCTTACAGAATGTGTTTCCTCCAATTTCATTACGCTAGTACCAGGATCTTCTGGTCCTGCCAATAGTGAACCTCTGCTACGGGTTTCCCACTGGCTAACTTTGCATAGAACAGGAAACTCTATTGACAACAATGTGATCAAACAATCCTGCCTCTGGCCAATAGTGGGGATCCTCTTCAGGGTGGAAAATTCTAACCATTGCTTCACTGGGATGTTAAAGATCATCCCTCGATAAAATATAGGCATCATCTGGCAACAAGTGATGCAATCCCATTCTATATTTGAACACACATCCCACATAAACCTAGTTTTAAATATTCCCATTGGCTTCAAGGACATCTTTCTATTTTTGAAAGACGGTCTGGGTGAAAAGAAACACTGGATTTTGTCTCAAGTGGACCTATTTGAATGAGAAAGATATCCAACAGGTGGAATTTTTGAACAAAAAAGTCAAGTGTTGGGTGCAGTCAGAAAACCGGCAGGTTTCTCCCCAGAGAAACAGGTAGGTTTTCCTAAGAGATCTCTCCACACTGCCATTTTCTTTGAAGTGGGCCAGGTTTTGCACCAAGATTGAGAGACGGGGTTGAAAGATGCCGGCACGCTATGGATGGAAAATGCAAACTGGAACATCCATCTTAAAAGGTCCTTCCTTATAGCTAACTGCCATGGATTCAGAGGGTAGAATCTAATCTCTAGGTGATTAGATAAGTAAAGCCCATTTGTAGGTTACACTATATTTTATGGCCCCGCATAGAAGTCATGGAGTGAGATGATAGCTTATGAGGAGTTTTGAGCAAATCATTACTTTATCTCACACACGGTCTAGGGGTGTTAGTTTCTATGCTACCAGATATTTCTATAATAATTATGGCTGTACCCTTTTCTGCTGTCTAAAAAATACTTTACAGAGTTTAAAAACTTGTAAAATGCATGCTTTATTTGTATAAACCACAAAACCCATCTAAACCACATTTTCTTGTTCTCAGCATGAATCAGCATACAAGGTTACTTTCTCTGACAATACCACAACTCAATCAAGTTGATTTTTTTTTCTACATGTAATATTGAAACTCCTTATTTTTCAGCAGTATTACATGTCTAATATCAGGCATATTACATGAAGGTGGCATTAAGTTTAATAATTTGTTTTAAAAAAAAGAAGAAAAGATGACTTTAAAAATAAAGTTGCAGTTATTCAGATTCTTAGCTATCTCACTCTCTCAATAGTTTAAAATCAGAGTAACAGCTGATTTGATAGGCAAGAGTGAGAAACATTCTGTAGCTTACAAAATGTAATTTTTACTCTGTAGAAATTGTATAGCTAAAGAACTGTATTTGCTTAAAAAAATGGTTTCAGATGAAATTGAGTGGAGGAAAAATAAGCAGCAATGGTGTATCCTAAGCTGAAGCAAGGTAGCACATCTTGCAAGTCAGTGTACTATTTCCTCCAGGGACTCTACATTTTCTACATCGAGGGTCATTTCCTCTGGGTTTGCTAAGAACCTCCAGTGGTTCTGCTCCACTTCAGTTTGTTACCTGCCTTTGATGAAGTGTTAGAAGTTTGAAAAGCACAGAGCAATGCAAATGGCCACCATGTTTCCCAAAATATGCATCAAACAATATGTATGTAGCATGCAAATTGTCCTTAAATGCAAAGTAAATGTGCCTAAGTATTCAGGAGTAAATTTCACATAATTGTAAAACTCTCTTGACAGATGGCAGATGTGTCGTGCATCCAAATGGAGTTGCTTATGATTGTGTGCAACGAACTAAAAAATGCTCAAGTAACAACAATTGCACTATGCATCCACTTCCATCTGAAATATTGGAGGTGTTTTTCATTTAAAAACTGATCTCTGTAACAGGGTTACTAAAACTAATCAGAATCATGCGACAAAAACTCAATCAAATGGTGAGGGAACAGAAGGCAGCCATGAAGGAAGTGTAGAAAAAAATTGTAAGTATTATAAGACTGGTTGTTCTAGACAAAAACCAAACCTGCCTGCTTTTGCATTTGAAACACTTAGTTGACTGTACTCCTTCTCGACAGTAAAAAAGTCTCATGAATGCACTACGGTACACAAAGTACTCTAACAGCATCAGTTCGTTCAGTGATGACACTTCTGAAAATAACAGCCAAAATTCTGTTTGCCTGAGCATTATGAATTGAGCTCAGTTCTACACTTGTTATCATCAGGCCTAATATCAATATCAGAATTAAACTCATATGCCACAGTCCAAAATCATATTTTAACACATATCATCTGACTGAAAAAGTGTAAATGATTACCACGCTGGAGAGAGGAGCAGAAAAATCAGGTTTGCACCTGATTTCTCACCTCTCATGATTTTACTGGCCTCATTTTGCTGGAGATCAGTCTTTTGCCTGGTGATGGCATAAAGCTGATTTAAATATTAATGACATGTTAAGCCCAAGATGCAATTGTCTGGGCTCACTTACATAGTCCTATCGCCAATCAAGGTTCTCAATGGTGATGATTGCAAATGGCCCCCTCCAAGGCAGGAGGAGAAGGTGGTGGGAAATGGTCCAACCCTTCAAAACCTGGAGGGGCTTCAATGGCCTTCAGTCCTAACAGTGTGCAGGTGTTAAGTGTAAGCGACTCTGAATGTACATTTAAATTTCTGATGAATATTAAAGTTTATTAGTCAGAAATACGCTTACATTAACACTGCAATGAAGTTACTGAGAAAATCCCCCAGTCAGCGCACTCTGGCACCTGTTCACTGACGGTGAATTTAGCACCTAACCTGCACATCTTTGAAGTGTGGGAGGAAACTGGGGCACCCACAGAAAACCCACGCAGATACGGGAGAATGTACAAACTTCATAGAGACAGTGATCCACACCAGAAGTCAAACCCTGGCACTGTGAGGCAGCAGTGCTAACCACTATGCCACCCTATAATATTGGAATTGGCTTCACGTTCTTTATCAGTGCAAAGGGCATGAAGCTAAACAGCAGACAGAACTGGTTGATAACAAAGGAGAGAAGAGAGACTGGGCATGAACCTGATTTTTGCCTCTCACCTAGTTTTACCAGCTCACCATGCCAATTAACTAGCATGAGATTATGGACTCCAGTTCCGTTTGAACAAATTGAACATAGACTGCAGTGCACTAATGAACAGTATTGCTTGAAGGTGCAATGCTTTGACCTAGGCTTCACCTGTACTCAGGCAGACATTAAAAAGTCCAATGAAACAAGTCGAAGAAGAATGGGAAATTTCATGATATCCTGCCAAACATTTATCCCTCAATCAATATTGAAAATAGTTGATCTAGTTTATTGCTGTTCGTAGAGCTTTGCTATTTTTAGATTCCTTGCTATGCCTCATTCCTACTTTACAACAGTAACAACATATCAAAAGAACTTCATTTGTTGTAAAGTACTTGACATCATGACTGCAGAAAGAATATGCAATTTCTTAAATCAGGCTTTCCATCTGATTTCCTCAGATCAAGCATCAGCCTCATGTATACAGATTGCACGCCCTCTCTGAAGCCTGAATATCGTCACTATAATAATGGACCAAATTTTACATATAATTGACAAACATGGCTCAGTATTTATCCCAAAGAATCATTATTCATCTATGCAGATGCAATTTCTAAGTATAAAATTATTCAAGTTTGAAAGGAGCTCTTGAAAAATACAGATTCAAACATGCACTGAAGGAAAATAGTTATATAATGTTAAGTAACATTGTAGAGATTCTTGGCTAAAGGAGGAAGGACTCAAATGGGTTTCATCTTTTCCTACATTTTACATATTTTTTGCCATTTTCTACACAAGTTCCCTGTCAGGTGAATAGTAATGATAAAAAATTGCACAGTTTGCCTGTATAACTTCTTTCTATCTATCTATCTGCAATGGTAAGGACATCATCAGATGAGTAATTTTTCAGATTGTACTGCCAGTTAGGAACCCAGCCTGTGCAGAACAAATAATTGAAATATGAGCATTCACTTCATGAGAGCTTTTTTTTAGGCATCTGAATAAGTTCCAGTACATGCTTCTAATTGGCAAAGCTCTCTTCCTGCAGTGTCAAGTTAGAAAATTACACAGTCTTGTACATTAATATTGCAGAAACCAATCACAAAATCCATGGTGTCTTCGGAGCAGACTGACTGCAAACTTTGCTCCACATTTGTTAAATTTTTGCACATTTTCTAAACTTCTGTTCCCAACTCGCTATTCACCACTGGGGATCACTACCTTTGACTCATTGAACGGGGGAAGTGGGTTAACCTTATGTCTTGTCATGCTGGTCAATCTTAACAGCTCTGGATTGCCAGTGTGATTCAGATATTTAAATCCTAATTTTAATGGCTTTGTCAGTGAAGGTCCTCATTGATGAGGATCATGTATGGTCCCCACTATTGGGAGCCCATCAAATGGACTGGGCAGGCCAGCTGGGACCCTGGCATGACAGCAAGCAGCTAGGGAGACTGACAGATCTCAGCACATGCACAATAGTACCTTCTAGCATTCAGCAGCAGAGCTCCCTGCAAGAATATACTCCATGCCCCCTACAGGCATGAATCACACTTTGTCTCTATTTTGCACTAAGCAGCACAAGATAAGTCAGACTTCACCCGCCAAAAAGGTATGATTCTTTCCTCATTTGGCATGCCCCCATTGTGTTTGAAAAATATCCAAATAAGATCACAAAATACAGTAGGCCACTCTATCGATCATGCCTGTGCTGGCTCTTCAGAAGAGCTAACTAAACAGTCCCACTCCTCTTTCCCCATTTTCCTTTTCCAGTATATATCCAATCAAGTTACTGCTGAATTTCCTACAACCTTTTCAGGTAGTGCATTTTAAAACATAATATATATGGAGACAGTGGGCAAGATTTTAAACTGACAGCCTTGCCATTTGGTTAGGAATATTAGTTGGTCAGTAACCCGCTGGAAGATCCAACAGACTTTGCTGTTGAACTGAACCTTATCATTAATATCCCTATTCCCTGAATAAGCAAGAGGGTAGGTGGGGTGACATGTGGGTGTGCCAAAGGAATTCTAATTAAAGAGTCCATGATATGGATTACAATAACTGATCTGTGCTTATTTGAGGTTACATCAATCACAGGATTGGAACAGGGAGTAAAAAAGCTTCTCCCTCAGTATCTCACTGATACCTGGAGATCCTTGACAATTTGAGGGTCTTGAGTGAAGTCATCTTTCCTATGAACATAAGAACTAGGAGTAGGCCATCTGACCCCTCCAGCCTACTCGCCATAAAATAAGATCATAGCTGATCTTTTTTGGACTTAACTTCACTTACCTGGCCATTCACCATAACCCTTAATTCCTTAACTGTTCAAAAATTTATTTATCCTTGCCTTAAAAACATTCAATGAGGTAGCCTCAACTGCTTCACTAGGTAGGGAATTCCATAGATTCACAACCCTTTGTGTGAAGAAGTTCCTCCTCAACTCAGCCTCAAAATAAGGGGAAGCAGGTTTAGGACTATGTCCCCTAATTCTAGTTTCACCCGCCAGTGGAACCAACTTCCCTGCTTCTATCTTGTCTATTCCCTTTATAATCTTATATGTTACTATAAGGTTTTCCCTCAGTCTTCTAATTCCAATGAGTGTAGCCCATTCTACTCAGTCTCTCCTCATAAGCCAATCTTCTCAATTCCAGAATCAACTTAGTGAATCTCGTCTGCATCCACTCCAGTGTCCTATTATCTTTTCTCAAGTAAGGAGACCAGAACTGTACACAGTATTCCAGGTGTGGCCTCACCAGCACCTTATACAGCTGCAACATAAATTGCTGTTTTAAACTCCATCCCTCTAGCAAAAGAAGAATAAAATTCCACTTGCCTTCTTAATTACCTGCTGCACCTGCAAACTAACTCATTGAGATTCCTGCACAAGGACACACAGATCCTTCTGCACAGCAGCATGCTGCAATTTTTTAACAATTTAAATAATAGACCATTTTGCTGTTATTCCTACCAAAATGGATGACCTCATATTTACTATCATTGTACTCCATCTGCCGGACTCTCACCCACTCAGATTATCTATATCTCTTTGCAGATTTATAGCATCCTCTGCACACTTCACTCTGCCACTCATCTTAGTGTCATCTGCACATTTTGACAACTGCAGCTGGTCCCCAACTCTAAATTATTTATGTAAATCATAAAGAAGTCCGGTCCCAACACTGATTCCTGAGGCAAACCACTACTCACTGATAGCCAACCAGAAAAATACCCATTTACCCCAACTTTTTGCTTTCTGTTAACTAACCAATCCTCTATCCATGCTAATACATTACTTCTAACACCGTGCACCTTTATCTTATGTAGCAGTCTTTTCTTATAAGGAAGAGGACAACTTCTCTACTTAAGGAAGAGTAGATGGAAGTGATTAAGGAAGCCAGGAGTGTGCATTGAGAGGATTAAAAACTCCAGAAGGTGACAAAGGTGAGTTGCATAGCAATTGTAGACACTAACATACACACTAACTTTACTAGCATTCGACTGCAGTCCACTCCTTGCAGCAGTGCTAATTCCACTTTGTTAAAAACAACTCAGAACTCCATCTGAATAGCTAACACTCACACTTTGATCTTTCCTTTGTCACTT
Source organism: Sphyrna mokarran (assembly GCA_024679065.1). Lineage (NCBI taxonomy): Eukaryota > Metazoa > Chordata > Chondrichthyes > Carcharhiniformes > Carcharhinidae > Sphyrna > Sphyrna mokarran. The sequence goes on along the minus strand of JAGIQG010000001.1, from coordinate 100,609,361 downwards.
TGCTTCTCCCCTACCCACCCAATGAACAAAGCCCATAACCTCAGGGAGACACCAAATGTGGACATGGGACAGGGGAGTGGTGCAGAAGGGAGGATGGCCCTTCAGTGGCAGACATTTTGTAGCCATTAGCAGAAGGAGGTTTTGATCAAAGGGGCTGCAAATTTCTAAAGACTTTCTGAGCTTCCCAAAGCACAGTTGCTCACTCATGTTGAGAGGTAGCATGGTGGCAAAACAGTTAGCATCCGAGTTCATTCTAGCCTCAGATCACTGTGCAATTTCCAGGCACTCATTCTCCCCGTGTCTGTGTGGGTTTCTTCCCAGGTCAAAGAAATGTAAATTAGCCATGCTAAGTTGCCATTTAATATGAGGAGGATTGTTGTTGGTGCAGGCTTGATGAACCAAATGACTTCCTTCTGCACAATAGGGATTCTGAGATAATTCTCTGCATGTAAACACCTGCTGTCTTCCAAACCTCACACTGGGGCCTTGCTCCCTGGAGCTGGATCTCTGTCCATTATGTTAGGGTCCTGAACCAGAATATTAGAATGCCAGACTGGACTCCTATAGTTTTTTGTTTGGCAAAATTGAGAGGAAAGATGCTCCAGTCCAGGAATAACTCCACTGACAAATTACGAATTTTTACTAAAACACTTTATGTACAATGCTATCAAAATGAAGCAGCTTAATTATATGGAAACAACTTTAATTCCTAACTTATCATAGTTTCAGTTCCAAATAAGCAACATCCCCTTAAGATTTAAAATTCTACAACACCAACTTAGCCTAAGGTGACTGTCTATGTGGAGCTTGTACATTCTCACGTCTGCATGATTTCCTTTGGCAAGTTAAGTGGATTGACCATGTTAATTTGCCCCTTAATGCCGCAAGGGCATGTGGGTTAGCTAGATTAGCCATGGTGAATGTGCGGGGTTATGGGAATTGGGCCTGGTAACTGTCAGAGAGTCAGTACTAACTCAATGGGCCAAATGGCCTCTTTCTGCACTGTAGGGATTCTGTGAACTAGTTAGCAACCATAAATATACTTGCTATAAACAGGTGTACATAAATTAAAGTTTTCAGTGAAGTTATTTTCGGAACAGTTGCAGACCTGTTTTTAAAACCTCCCAGTCAGAACAGAAAGTTCTGTTACCAATTGAGCTCCTCTCGTTAATCGCATCATGTGACCTTGTCAATTAGCCAACCTAATCAAAGCCCCAGGGAAAATCTTCATCTATAAATAAAAATCCATTGACTCTCTCCCAAATAAACACTACATGCTAAAATGAGTAATTATCCTGCACTCCCAAACTCAGAGTTTCACTCTGTCTGGATATACCAACTGCCTGTAAAAAATATTATAAATATATATTTTTGTGCTGAAGCACCGCTGAAGGTGAGTGACTTCCAGGAAGTTGTCAATTATCCACGAAACACCGAAAAGAGTGTTCAGCAGTCTTTCACTTGCCATTGACTGCAGCTCTTTGCTTTCATTGATAGAAACATTCACAGCTGGTCAATTTCGCTGGATCAAAATCCTGAATATCCTCTGTAATAGCAATGCAGGTGTACTTACACCATATGGACTTGGGTAATTCCCAATTCACCTTGACGGAAACTGGGAATGGGCAGCAAATGCTGGCTTTGCTCGAGCTGCCCACATCTTATGAAAACCAAATGATTAAAGAGGCACTCTCCATTATGCACTCACACTGGTGACCTTGGAGAATTGCTCAGGAAATTAATCTCCTGACTGGTAAAACTAGAATACAGTACCTGACCAAAGCATAATTTAATAATCAATTTAAATATTTAATTGCCTTAGCCAGTAGTTGTTGCATGAAAATTCCATGCTCACCTTCAAACTCACCCTGGTGAAAACAGCAGAATGATTGTTGCATTCCTGACCCAGTGACACTTCAGATGATTTAAATTCCCATATACATGCAAACCTGTCTCCTCCACCTGTAAAAATTCTCTCCATTTTGTCTAGCACATCCCTGCATCCATCACTCTTCAGCTGTGACATTACCATACATGTAACTTGTATCATGATGCAAGTTTAAGTGGACCTCTAACTGATCAATCAGCCTCCAACTGAGCACAGCATAACAACTACATCTTGATCTTGTGATTTACCAATTATATAAACACAGCGGCATTTTAGCACTGGTTTACAAGAATCAACATTAGAATGGTATTGCTTACTTCCATTTCCTCTTTGATCAATTTCAAGCTGCAATAAGGTTTAGTTTATTCATGTTCAATATAACAACTAGATGACTACTTTCCAAAAGCCACTCAGCCACTTTCTCTCAAGCAGCCTCTCCCACCCCAACACTTTAGTTCAGTTTTCCTTCCAACTCTTCCAGGTCACAGAAACCCTTCCCACCCAACTCTCCAGTTTGTCAAAGCACTCATTTTCTCTCCCCAATCCCCTCCATTCACTAGACAATATTCTCCTGTCCATTAAATTCATAAGGGTTTCTGCCTCCTTCTTCATTCTGTGATCCTTATTTGCTCCAGTTCCCACTGGACCTTGTTACAATGTAATGCTACCAATTTGATGCCAAATAAACAGAATCTCAATAATCAACCAGCTGTTCTAATACAAATTCCTGCCAATGCACCTATTCTTGAATGGCACATTCTAATTCTATTAATGAAGGGAGGGGTGGTGATAGAATCAGATTTATTTGCACTGGCGTTATACAAACAATACTGTACAACATGCTAATCAATACTTTAGAACTGAATGTGTAATCCTGCACCAATGATTGAGCTAGGAGTAATATTGACATTGATTTCCTTCGACCCGAAATATGAGAGAATGAGATAAAAGCATCGTTAAATATAAATTACAGCTGGAATAAATTAAACACTTGCAGAATTGATTAACAACATGGGAAATAACTTAATATGTTTACTAAGCTGTGCTCGAATGATCAGAGGATTCCAGGCAGACAGATCAACACAAGAAAGAAACTATACGTGTGCTGATCGATCTTCTGACTTTTGGACATTTAGTTTGATTCTCCATGCATCGAAGCTTAAGAATTGGAGCAAAGTGGTTAGGAAAGCATAGAACCACATCCAGGATGACCAGTGTGGATTCCAGGGACAGAGAGGGATGAGAGAAGTAAATAGCATTATAGGATGAACAAGTGAACACAGCTTGGAATTTGGACAGGGAATATTTGGTGGAATTTTATGACCCCATCTTAGTAGGAATAGGGCTGGAAAATGTGGTGAGCTGTTCAAAAATCTATTAACTTTGGCGAGACCAGATAATCTCACTGGCAGGAGGGGTTGTAAAATTCTGCTGTATTTCTTTGTTTGTAGATTTAGAAAAATAATTTGATTGGGTTGATTAGATTAAGCTCTAGACAGTGCTGAAATACAGTGTAGTAGACTGGAAAGATGGATAAGAAAACTATACATGAGGCAATGGGAAGAGTTGCAAACTGGGATTTTAAACCACATGTAACTAAGAGAAGTTTGTTGGTGTTCATCATGAGTCACTTCAATGCCTGCAGAAATAATGAGCAAAAATAATGTTTGAATCTGCAGAATCTAACATTAAGAGGGGAGTCGGGATGATGAAGCGAAAGGTATCAAAGAGACAAAAATCAGAAGTAGGCCATTCAGCCCTTTAAGCCTGCTTTGCCACTCATTTTGAGCAAATTCAATACCCCATTCCTCTAACAACCCTTGATCTTTTCAGCTTTAGTGGTTGTATCTAATTCTTTCTTGAATTCACAATATTTCAACCTCAACTATTTTCTGTGGTACTGAATCCTATATATGCATCTCTTTCTGGATGAAGAAATTTCTCCTCACCTCCTCATTCTTATCCTGAAACTATGACCCCTAATTCTGGACATCCCCAGCTCCGAGAACATTCTTTCTGAATCTACTCTGTTTATTCCTGTTAGAATTTTAAGTTTCAATCAAACCCTCTCTCATTCTCCTAAACTCCATAACTATAATCCGAACCAACATAGTCTCTCCTCATATGACAAACTTGCCATCCCAGGAATCAGCGTGGCAAATGAACTTGGAATAGTTGGGGAAGTCATTAGTGGGAGTGATCTACAGGTCCCTTAACATAAACCGCAATATAACTACTCAGGATGAGTGGCAGGGCAGATGATTGGTCAGAATAAATGACTAAAAGGTTAATCAGGGAAAGGATTTCAGTTCGAGAGGAAGCTAGCTAAGAATGAGGCTACATTGGCTACATTGGATTTGGTGCTGGGCAATGAGCCAGACCAGGTGTTAGGCTTGGAAGTTAGTGAACATTTTGGTGATAGTGACCACAATTCGGTTACGTTCACCTTAGTGATGGACAGGGATAGGCATGAAGCTGGGGGCAGTAGTTATAGCTGGGGGAAGGGTAATTATGAGGCCATCAGGAGAGAATTAGGGTGCATAGATTGGACTAGGAAACTACAGGGACTGGGAACATCTGGAATGTGGTGCTTATTCAAGGAGCAGCTGCTGCGAGTCCTTGATAAGTATGTCCCTGTCAGGCAGGGAGGAAATGGTCGAGTAAGAGAGCCTTGGTGTACGAAAAAAGTTGATTTGCTGGTTAAGAAGAAAAAGGAGGCTTATGTCAGGATGAGGCTTGAAGGCTCAGGTAGTGCAATGGATAGCTATAGATTAGCTAGGAAGGAGGTAAAAAGTGAATTGAGGAGAGCTAAGAGGGGACACGAGAAGATGTTGGCTGATAGGATTAAGGAGAATCCTAAAGCTTTCTTTCGATATGTTAAGAATAGAAGATTGGTTAGGGCAAGATTAGGGCCAGTCATAGACAGCAGTGGGAAGTTGTGCGTGGAGCCTGAAGAGATTGGTGAGGCACTGAATAAATATTTCTCTTCGGTATTCACGCAGAGTGCTGGAAATGTAGCTATGGAGAACACTGAGGTACAGGGTTGCAAATTGGGAAGTATTGTAGTAGATAGGGAGGATGTGCTAGAAATTCTCGAGGGTTTGAAGTTGGATAAGTCCCCTGGGCCGGACGGGATTTACCCTAGGATTCTCTGGGAGGCAAGAGAGGAGATTGCAGAGCCTCTGGCTCTGATCTTCAGGTCCTCGTTGGTTACGGGTGTGGTTCCGGAGGACTGGAGGATAGCGAATGTGGTCCCATTGTTTAAGAAGGGGAAGAGAGACCTTCCAGGGAATTATAGGCCAGTGAGTCTTACTTCTGTTGTGGGCAAGGTATTGGAGAGAATTATTAGGGATAGGATTTATAGTTATTTAGAGAGAAATGAATTGATTGGGGATAGTCAGCATGGTTTCGTGAAGGGTAGGTCATGCCTTACTAACCTCATTGAGTTTTTTGAGAAAGTGACCAAAGAGGTGGATGGGGGTAAGGCGGTTGATGTAGTATATATGGACTTTAGTAAGGCGTTTGATAAGGTGGCCCATGGAAGACTTCTACAGAAAATGCAGATGTGTGGAATAGAGGGTGATTTAGCTAATTGGATTAGGAATTGGCTGGCAGATAGAAGACAGAGGGTGGTGGTTGATGGGAGATATTCATCGTGGAGTTCGGTGACAAGTGGTGTGCCTCAGGGGTCTGTTTTGGGGCCCCTGCTGTTTGTAATTTTTATAAATGATCTGGATGAGGGTATTGAGGGATGGATCAGTAAATTTGCAGATGACACTAAAGTTGGTGGAGTGGTAGATAGTGAAGAGGGGTGTTATAGTTTACAGAGTGACTTGGACAAGTTGCAGAGCTGGGCCGAGAGGTGGCAAATGGAGTTTAATGTGGAAAAGTGTGAGGTAATGCACTTTGGCAGGAACAATAAATGTGTAGAGTATAGGGCTAATGGTAGGGCTCTTAATAGTGTTGAGGAACAGAAGGATCTTGGTGTATGTGTCAATAGATCCCTGAAAGTAGGCAGTCAGTGGATAAAGTTGTTAAGAAGGCATATGGAGTCTTAGCTTTTATTGGTAGGGGGATTGAATTTAGGAGCCGCAGCATCATGTTGCAGCTGTACAAAACTCTAGTGCGGCCGCACTTGGAGTATTGTGTGCAGTTCTGGTCGCCACATTATAAGAAAGATGTGGAGGCATTGGAGAGGGTACAGAGGAGGTTTACCAGGATGTTGCCTGGTATGGAGGGCAGGTCCTATGAAGAGAGGTTGAAGGATTTGAGGTTGTTTTCGTTAGAAAGGAGGCGGCTAAGAGGGGATCTTATTGAAGCATATAAGATGATTAGAGGTTTAGATAGGGTGGACAGTGATAGCCTTTTTCCTAGGATGGAGAAAGCTAGCACGAGGGGACACAGCTTTAAATTAAGGGGTATGAGTTATAGGACGGATATCAGAGGTAGGTTCTTTACTCAAAGAGTGATTAGGGAGTGGAATGCCCTGCCTGCAGCTGTTGTAGATGTGCCAAGTTTGGTGGCGTTTAAGAGGTTAATTGATAAGTATATGGAAGAGAAGGGAATGGTTTAGTTTGGGGGGGCATTGCTTTTTATTTTGGTCGGCACAACATCGAAGGCCAAAGGGCCTGTTCTGTGCTGTAATGTTCTATGTTCTATGTTCTATGTTCTAATGTAAAAACAGGTAGCAAGAGATCCTACAGATATTTAAAAGGCAAGAGCAAATAAAATAAACACTAATTCTCTATATGGAATGTTAATAGTTGATAAAAAAAAAGCAGTGAAATGAACAAATACTTTGTTTCTGTCTTCATTATAGAAAATAAAAAGAACATTCCAACAATAACTGTAAATCAGGGTGGGATTGGGGGAGCGGGGGAGGGGGATCAGGGACAAACAGAGAGGGGAACTCGGTGATATTATAAATAGGTAAGTGGTATGAGCAAACCGATGGAGCTGCAATCTGACAAATATACAGGTCCCAATGGATTTCATCTTAGAGAGTATTAGACATGGGGTAGCATACACATTGGTGCTAGATTCTGGAAAGGTTCCATGAGAATGGAAAGTAGCCATTATAAACCCTCTATTCAAAGGAAGGAGGCAGAAAACTATAGGTATTGGCAGGACGTCTGTCGTGGGAAAGGTGTTCTAATTGATCATTAAAGAGGTTATAGCTAGACACAAACACAAGTAAATCGGAAGAGAGAAAATGTGAAAGGGAGGTCATGTTTAACCAATCTTTTAGGATGTTTTGAAGAAGTAACTCGTGCTGTGTATTAAGATGAGTATGTCATAGAGTCATAGAGGTTTACAGCATGGAAACAGGCTCTTCAGCCCAACTTGTCCATGCCGCTTTTTTTTAAAACCCCTAAGCTAATACCAATTGCCCGCATTAAGCCCATATCCCTTAGTACCCATTATACACATGTAACAATCGAAACGCTTTTTAAAAAATAAAGTTGTTCTTGCCTTTAATACTACCGCTGGCAGTTTGTTCCAGACACTCACCACCCTCTGTGTGGAAAAAATTGCCCCTCTGGACATTTTTGTATCTCTCCCTTCTCACCTTAAACCTATGCCCTCTAGTTTTAAACTCCTCTACCTTTGGGAAAAGATATTAACTATTTACCTTGTCTATGCCCCTCATTATTTTATAAATCTTTACAAGGTCATCCCTCAGCTTCCTATGCTCCAGAGAAAAAATTCCTAGTTTATTCAGCTTCTCCTAATAACTCAATCCATCAAGTCTCAGTAATATGTAACTATACTATACTTGGATTTCCAGAAGGCATTGGATAAGATACCACATCAATGGCTATTATGGAAAATAAAAGTCCATGGTACAGGATGTAGCATTTTAGCATGGACAGAAGATCGGCTGGCTGGCAGAAGACACAAAATGGGTCTTTGGCAGGGTGGGATGAGTGGAGTCCTACAGGACCTGCCTTTTTACAATTTACATTAATGTCTAAGACGGGAATTAAGGCATGATAAATTTGCAGACAACACAAGGTAAATAGGAAAATATTTTGTGAAGAAATAGATAAAGGTTGAATGAGTGGGAAAAAAATCTGACAGATGGAGAATAATGTGGGAAAATGTAAAGTTGTTCACTTTGGCAGGAAGAATAAAAATGACTGCAGAACTTAGTGGGATTTAGGTGTTCATAGAATCCTTACAGCGCAGAAGGAAGCCTTCTGCCCATGGAGCCTGCATTGACAACAACCCCATTCAGATCCTATACCCGTAACCTGACAAATTTATCCTGCTAACCCTCCTGACATCAAGGGGCAATTTAGTTTGGCCAAACAACCTAACCTACACATCTTTGGACTGTGGGAGGAAACTGGAGCACTTGCAGGAAATCTACACAGAGGAGAACATGTAAACTCCAGGCAGTCACCCAACTCTAGAATAGAAGCCAGGTCCCTGGCACCGTGAGGCAGCAGTACTAACCATTGTGCCACCCATGTTCTACTGCATAACTCAAAAAGTTAGTATGCAGATAGAACAAGTTATCAAGAAGGCAAATGGAATACTATCCTTTGTTAGGAGAGAGGAATTGAACATAAAAGGAAGGATGTTATGTTCAGCTATGTAGGGCATTGTTGAGACTACATCTCAAATACTGTGTGCAGTTTTGGTTTCCTTATCGAGGGAAGAATACAAATATGTTGGGAGGTGGTTTACTGGACCAAGCATGTTGTATTCAGGAATAGATTGGACAGGCTGGGCTTATTTCCAATGAGGTTTTAAAAAAGTGTGCTGACATGATTGATGTACACAAGATGCTGAATGGCTTTGATACGGATGTGGAAAGGATGATTCCGCTTGTGTGCGAGCCCAGAACTGGGGGCACTGTTTTAAAATTAGGCAGCCTTTTTGGACAGAGATGAGTTATTTTTCCCCCCTCATTAGACTTTAGAGCTCACTGACCCAGAAGGCAGTGAAAGCAGGGTCATTTAATATCTTTAAGGTAAGATAGAAAGAATCAAAAATGCATCCAGGATAAATGGGAATGTGGAACTCAAAACACAGATTAGCCATGATCTTATTGAATAGCAGACCCACGTAGGGCTGAATACTTGTGCTCCCATTTCATAGGTATATCTGTTCATGTTTGACAAAGCTCTTGTAACAAACACAGAAGAATTACAAGAACCAATAGACGGACTAATAATAGCAAGTATGAGCTTTAGAATGAAAGTGAACAGCATCAAAACCAAACTAATGCATATCTCATTATCTCATAACGTTCCTTTATTCAAGAAAGGGAGTAGAGGTACCCCTAGAAACTATAGGCCAGTGAGTCTAACCTCAGTGGTTGGTAAGTTGATGGAGAAGATCCTGAGAGGCAGGATTTATGAACATTTGGAGAAGTATAATGTGATTAAGAATAGTCAGCATGGCTTTGTCAAAGACAGATCATGCCTTACGAGCCAGATTGAATTTTTTGAAGATGTGACTAAACACATTGATGAAGGAAGAGCAGTAGATGTAGTATATATGGACTTCAGCAGGGCATTTGATAAGGTGTCCCATGCAAGGCTTATTGAGAACGTAAGGGAGCATGGGATCCAAGGGGACATTGCTTTATGGATCCAGAACTGGCTTGCCCACAGAAGACAAAGAGTGGTTATAGATGAATCATATTCTGCATAGAGGTTGGTTACCAATGGAGTGCCCCAGGGATCTGTTCTGGGACCCTTACACTTTGTGATTTTTATAAATGACCTGGACAAGGAACTGGAAGGATGGATTGGTAAGTTTGCTGATGACATGAAGGTTGGTGGTGTTGTGGATAGTGTGGATAGATGTCAGAAGTTGCGGTGAGACATTGATAGGATATAAGACTGGGGAGAGAAGTGGCAGATAGAGGGCAACCTAGTTAAGTGTGAAGTGTTTCATTTTGGCAGGTCAAATAGGATGGCAGAATATAATATTAATGGTAAGATTCCAGTGTGGAAGATCAGAAGGGTCTTGGGGTCCGAGTTCATAGGACGCTCAAAGCAGCTGCGCAGATTGAAGCTGTAGTTAAGAAGGTGTATGGCATACTGGCCTTCATCAATTGAGAAATTTAGTTTAGGAGAGATAATGTTGCTATATAGGACCCTGGTCAGACCCTACTTGGGAGTACCATGCACAGTTCTGGTCACCTTATTACAGGAAGAACGTGGAAGCCATAGAAAGGATGCAGAGGAAATCTCCAAGGATGTTGCCTGGATTGGGGAGCATGCCTTATGAGGATAGGTTGAGGGAGCTTGGCCTTTTCTTCTTGGAGAGACAAAGGATGAAGGGTGACCTTATAGATGTGTATAAGATGTTGAGAGGTTTTGATCAAGTGGATAGTCAGAGGCCTTTCCTCGGGCTGAAATGGATGCCACAAGAGGACACAGGTTTAAAGTGCTGGGGAGTAGGTACAGAGCAGATGTCGGGGGTAAATTTTTCACTCAGAGTGGTGGGTGCATGGAATGGGCTGCCGGCAACAGTGATGGAGGCAGATTCTATAGGGTCTATTAAGTGACTTTTAGATAAGTACACGGAACTTAGTAAGATAGGGGTTATACGTAAGCCTAATAATCTCTAAGGTAGGGACACGTTTGGCACAACTTTTGTGGGCCAAAGGGCCTGTATTGTGCTGTAGTTTTCTAGGTTCTATCTCAAAATCATCAATATTCATAAATTCAGAGAAGGAAGAGAACTAGAAGAGATACAAGAATGCATGTATTAGGAAACATAATGGTTGGGATTTTTTGACCTCATTTGTCCCGAAGCCGTAAAATTCCATCCAGGGCCAATGGACCTTTCCATGGTCTGCCCCTCATCTGCTATGATTTGTACGATGGGTGGCAGAGTAAAATTCCAGCTAATATCTGATGATGGACTGCACAAAACAGAACAAGGATAGCAATCGGTAAACTGTTAGTAAGAGAGGACTGGAAAGATGAATAAACAACAAGAATTATTTGGAGCTCGATATGAAATGTTTTTCTCTATGATCTTGCAGAAAAATGAAAAACTTGATAAATGCCTTTGAAATCTGAGTTTGGAAAAAAAAATAGAAAGCATCAGTTGGATGCAAAAATAACGAACGATCAAGTGCTAAGGGTACTGAACAAAAAAATGTGCTGGAAGGTATTAGGGACTGAGGAGGCTCATTAAGAAGAAACAGACCCATAAGATACACCTTGGAGTGAAGATTGCAAGGAAAAGGAAAAAGGAAGAGATGGCACATGAAATGACAGGTAAAGAAGAGGGTAATGGAAAGAGTATGAACCAAAGAACCTGCCTTTGGGCAGAGCACACATGATGATGGATCCTGCTCAATACACTTTACAAATAAAGATATAACTACATGAGCAGCTCCTCATCTACCATCAGGGCACGATGCAGTCATTGTGCTGATTAGAATGCATTAGATTTTTTATTCAAAGGAGATAGAATGTGTGTAGTATTACTGGACTCATACAAACAAATATTAGGGTTTTGCCAGTTGCCACAATGTTATTCTGCATAGCTTCAGGAACAAATCTTTAACTGTTACCAAGCAAACTTTTTAAACTTTGGAGACAAGTCAGCAGAACCCTGGGCACGTTTAATTACAGAGGCAATTTGAGAATGTTGACATGCTGGCTCTGGCTATAATAATGTCTAATTCTCTGTTCTAAAAGGGGCACAACAGTACCAGCTCGCCATGCTGGTCAATCAGTGTGGCAAGCAGTCAAAAATTGGGTTTATGCCTGGCTTCTTGTCTCTCAATCTTGCCTGCAAAAATCAGCTCTGTGATCAGGATTTCAATTTTAAAAACATGATTAACATATCATTAGCGAGCCATGAATGCTATCCTCTGGGCTCACCTACCTTAGTCTCCTCACTGGCGAAGATCACAGATGGTCTCCATCTGCAGGGACCAGACGTGACGGCTCTGCCAACAAGACAGGGGTTGATAGATCTCCCAGTGTACTGTGTGTACAGTACAAAGATCAGGGCACCTGTGCAATGGCGCACCTAAAGCTCAGCAGCTGATGAGCTGTCTGGCTCCAGTATTGCAGAGTGCCGTAAATTTCCATTACTTGCCTCGCTTTAGCCTTTTAAACAGAATTTGAGAAAATTTCACCCATCATTCACATTAACTGCACCAACTGTATGGTGATAAGAATCAGACAGATTTTGAAGGTCTTTGAAAAATTTTTTTGAAAATATTCATAGTTTAGGCAAAGACAGTCACATATTTCTTCAATAATCCAAGAATAAAACCCATATGGCCGACTGAGTTTGTTCAAATCTTATGAATACCACATTAGCCTTTACCTATTCCCTAAAAGTTAGGAAGTTAGATAAACTTCAAATCTTGTTGACTATACAAGTCAAAGCAGGTAAAGCAAAATTGTGCAATTGTTAGTGAATCCAGAGGATCAGCAGCTTTACAGAGTGAAGGCAGGAAATGGGGGAGGAAATGGTGTCTTTATTCCGCTCATGGCAAGATTAGGAGGTATGATGGTAGAGTGACATGATGGCACAGTGATTAGCACAGTTGCCTCTCAGATCCAGGGACTTTGGTTCAATTTTCAGCTTGGGTCACTGTCTGTGTGGAGTTTGCATGTTCCCCTCATGTCTGCAAGGGTTTCCTTTAGTTGCTACAATTTCCTCCCACAGTCCGAAAAACATGCTGGTTAGGTGCATTGGCCATGCTAAGTTCTCCCTCCATGTACCTGAATAGGCACCAGAGTGTGGTGACAAGGGGATTTTCAAGGTAATTAAAAGATCTGGGCAATTAAAGATAAATTTGGCAGCAGAATTATTTTTTGCCAAAGCTATACAGGGCAAAAATAATTGGAGAAAATCTGTTTAAAAGGTCATTGAAGGGGAATTGGTTACTCCACGGGCTGGGTGCAAGGCAGATTGGTCTTTGGTTGCCCCAGTGCAGCATGCATATTGAGAAAGTACAGTCAGAGCCAACATTATGGGCCTGAACCTCTGCTGCGTAACAATCAAGATTGGATTGTTACTTCACTCCCAGTTACATGGATCAACCTACTCCTTTCCTACCTCATCTTCCGACTCAGGCTGGGTGAGTACAATGCAGGGCAGTGCTAGGTCTTCAATACTGGAAATAAGGAAGCCATGTCCCTTTCTTGTAGCAGGAACTGCTAAAAAGCAAGTAAACTTAAAGGTCCATCCACTTGGATAAACAGGAAAGTTTGTAAGATCAGTGGGAGTTGTCAGCGAGTCAGGTAATCAGTTGAGAGGTTAGCACTACGATTACTCAAGAGCTAGAAATGGTCTTAATTCTTCTAACTTTTACTGTAAGACAGTTGGATCCATCTGAAATATCTTTAATCATACTTTTGGATGGTTCCGATTGCAGGGTCATTGTCCATGGAAGTTTGAACAGCAATTGCTGGACAATTCCTTATCTGGGGAATTCTGGGAAGGGGAGAGTTCCCTAAAGAATCTTTGGGATACTCACTCTTTTACAACTCCTAAAAGCCTGGAAGTTATGGACATATATACTCCAACTACAGGTCTTGGGAACGTTCACAAAGAATACCACACAAATAATGTCAAAGTAAGATTCCAAAATAATAACATTTATGAGCCAGTCAGAGATTGGATGCTGCAAGGTAATGACTGCCAAACTGTTCCGCATTTTCTGCTCACATGTACCAAGTCCTTTCAGAACCTTGCAACACATTCATTACTAACCATGTATATCCAACATTCAGTGGTGTACAATCAAATTGTGAAATACAACTGGAAGTTTAGGCATACTCACAATATCAAATACATCACATAAATCACTAACAATTTTGCTGATGAGGTGAAGTCACTTCTTGATGTACAGAATGGTCATCAGATTGACACACATCCATTTTTGACCACCTCTTTCAACATGTCAAACCTACTTGTGTGCTTCCATGTTCAGATGTCACATCGAGTAAGGGAAGAAACTGACATAAAGATATTGAAAATTGGAGAAAAGGTTGTTTGGCTGATGGTCATGCACCATCCAGGAATGAACCTTCTTGCATTGTAATTGGAGCAGAAAGGCAGTATGGCACAAAAGGTGAATGTGTGTATTGGTGAATGGCCAGAATGTGGATGCATGTCGTGCAATGAAGCTTCCAGGAATATATTTAACTGCAATTGGGAACCCTAATCAGGACAATGCCTAACTGCATTCCATATGTCTATCACTCCTGTTGCTACAGAAGAAAATATGACCATACTGACTTGTGATCTGATATGTAGATAACTTATTAATTGATCAGTAAGCAAGCTTAGAAGGATAATTTTAAAGTTGACAACAGAGACGAATTTGACTGCTACAAAACAATACTGTCCTTACTGTATAGGTTAACTACCAACATCCTTGCAGAAGGAGCTCTACAACTGGCTCTGCTGATTTGAAGCATGCAAATGTCCTTAACTGCTGACTATACCACAAAAGCAAAAATCTGCAAATGCTGGAAATCTGAAATAAATCAAAACAATGGAAATGTTCATCAGATGCAGCAAATCTGTAGAGTGAAGAATAGAGTTAAAGTTTCAGGTTAATTGTCAAACAAACGTCAGCTGTGATCTTCAGTTCTGGAGACTGGTGGCAATCATAAAGTAGTAATCAACGGTGGTTAAAAAGAGTGGTATCTTAAGCAATGAACCAAGAATAGCATCCCAAAGCACGAAAGACTAAAAGAAGCTGAAGCCCATCTAAAGAGACACGCACCTAAAGAAAAAAAACTTGAAGGTTGAAGAAGCTTCACTGCAGACTTGAGTGAACATTCATTCAAAGATCCCGTAAGTTGGATGAATAAAAACATCAAAAAGGGGCGGTACTTGCGTTCTAGAGGAAGCAATCTAAGAGGCTATCTAAGAGAAGAGCATTCTGGGAGAAGATGACATCAGTGAGCCTGGAGGTCTGGAGTACATCTACTTCAATGCAAGGAGTGTAACAGGCAAGACAGACGAACTTAGGGCCTTAATGCCTGTGCAGAATTTGGATGTGGTTGCAGTGACGGTTTTGGTTAAAAGGAGGACAGGACTGGCAACTGAATATTCCGGGGTATAAATGTTTTAGGCAAGACAGAGGAGGGGCTCAAAGAAGTGGGGGAGTAGCAGTGCTGGTTAGGGAGCATGTAACAGCGGTGCAGAGGATGGGCAATTTGGAGGGGAGATGTAACGAGTCACTGTGGGTGGAGCTCCGAAACAGGAAGGGCGCAGTCACTATGCTGGGGGTATATTACAGGCCCCCCAACAGCCCATGGGAAATGGAGGAACAGATATGTAAAGAGATTCTGGATAGCTGCAGAAAAAATAGGGTTGTTGTAGTGGGAGACTTCAATTTCCCTGGTATAGACTGGAAATCACTTAGGGCTGGGGGTCTGGTCGGGGAGGAATTTACAAAATGTGCAGAGGATGGTTCTTTGAACAATATGTTGATAGTCCAACTAGGGAGGGCGCTACTGGGGAATGAGCCCGGTTGGGTTTTCAAAGTTTCAATAGGGAAACATGTGGCAATTCTGTAAACTTTAGGATAGTAATGGAAAAAGATGAGTGTTGTCCTATGGGTAAGGTGCTGAATTGGGGAAAGAGTAACTGGAGCTGGATTCGGCAGAAATTGGCTGTTGATTGGGAGAGGCTATTCAAGGGTAAATCCATTTCTGGCATTTGGGAATCTTTTAAGGAGCAGTTGATAGGGCTGCAGGACAGGCATGTGCCTGTAAAAAGGAAGGATAGGAAAGGTAGCATTCGAGAGCCCTGGATAACCAGGGAAATTGAGGGTCTGTTCAAAGAGAAAAGAGAGGCATACGTTAGGCTCGGGCAGTTAAAAACAGATGAAGCAGTGGAGGAACACAGAGAAAGTAGGAAAGAATTCAAACAGGGAGTTAGAAGAGCAAAAAGGGGTCATGAAATGTCCTTGGCAAACAGAATTAAGGAGAATTCCAAGGCATTTTATTCATTCATTAGGAACAAGAGAGTTGTCATGGAAAAAAAAATCACGGACAAAAGAGGGGAATTATGCTTAAAGCCCAAGGAAATAGGTGAGATCCTAAATGAATACTTCGCATCAGTATTCGCAAAGGAGAGGGATGTGTTGACTGGGAGTCTCTCAGAGGGATGTGTTGAACTGTAGAGAAAATCTCAATTACAAGGGAGGAAGCGTTAGGCTTCCTGGAGAACATTAACACAGACAAATCCCCAGGGCCTGATGACACCTATCCTAGACTGTTCAGGGAAACAACAGATGAAATTGCTGGGTCTCCAACAGAAATCTTTGTCTCTTCACTGGACACAGGGGAGGTCCCAGAGGATTGGACGATAGCAAATGTGGTCCCGTTATTTAAGAAGGGTAGCAAAGATAACCCAGGTAATTATAGGCTGGTGAGCTTGACATCCACGATTGTGAAATTGTTGGACAGGATTCTTAGAGAAGAGATGTATGTACATTTAGAGTGGAATAATCTCATGAGCGATTGACAGCATGGTTTTGTAAGAGCAAGGTGATGCCTCACAAATTTGGTTGAGTTTTTTGAGAAGGTGACAAAAACGATTGATGAGGAAAAGGCTGTGGATGATATTTATATGGATTTTAGTAAAGCATTTGACAAAATCCTTCATGGCAGGTTGGTGCAAAAGGTTAAAACTCACGGGATAAAAGGCTAGATGGGTGAGAACTGACTTGGCCATAGAAGACATAGGATAGCAGTGGAAGGATCTTTTTCCAGCTGGAGGTCTATGACTAGTGGTGTTCTGCAGGGCTCTGTACTGGGACCTCTGCTGTTTGTGATATAGATAAATGATTTGGAAGAAGGTGTAACTGGTGTGATCAGTAAGTTTGCAGATGACAGAAAGATGGCTGGACTTGTGGACCACGATGAACATTGTCAGAGAATAAAGCAGGATATAGATAGGATCGTTGGGATCACTTAAGTCTTATCTGGTTAGCCACATGAACAGACTAGGAATGGAGGAATAAAAACGAATGGCCTAGTTGGAAGCATGAGCAGCCCAGGCTTGGAGGACCAAAGGGCCTGTTTTCTGTGCTGTATTGTTCTTTGTTCTAGAATTGGTAGCAACCCAAAGGCTCAGTATCCAGAGGTCTGTTGAAAGAACTAAGAAATCCTGCAGACAAAAGGCTGACAGAGTTAAATACACAAAAGTGCAAAACAGATTTTTAAAAAAAAAGAAAAAGCCTGCAGAGTTAAAAAGAACTGCTGCTACTCTGAAGATTTTTTTAAAAAAGCAATCGGAGCTTACAGAAGGCTTGCAACATTAAAGGGAAGCGCACTCACCAAACCTCAGAAAGAGATGGATTTACAGAAGCAAAAGAAAACATGACCTTGAAATTGCTCCTTGCAACACAAAAGAAAAAGAAGAGCTGCAATTTTTAAAAGTTAAGTTAGGGCCACGATTGTGAATATCCCAAAAACACAGGACAATCAAAGATAAGCTGACCAATGTGGTTACTGTCTTAAAGCGGCAACACAATTAAACTGTTATATACACAAGATAATGGCCAAGGACAGTAAATTAGAAGAGCCAGGCGCATTTATTTTATGGAAAGGGTGTTCTGGAAAAGGCAATTTTTGAGATGCCCAGGATTAAATTAAGAGAGTCAGGAGAAGTACAAGTTGACAACATTTTATTTATCTTTAGTGTAAGTACTCCGCAGCAAATGTGTAGATTGATACTCCATTTGGTGAGACTTTAAAAGGTTTTGACAGATATCTTAAATTTCAGGTCCTAGAAGAAAGTCTAACACATCCCCAATAAACTGCCAAGGGTAACAAGAGATCCCCTGAGAGGAGAACTCTGCTGAAAACAAGAGATCCCACAGCAAGAGGTACCTCAAAAGAAAACACAAAAATATGTGAAGCTGTTTTTCAGGAGTATGTTCATATCAGAATTGCACTAAAAGATTTAAAGTCCAAGGTTTAAGCTGAGTTTATACTTCTGAAAACACATGATAAAATGAATTCTTCGATGAAACATGCAGTTTGAGATTAGAACAAACACATTTCAGAGATGACAAAAAGATATCAGGGAGAAAATACAATCCTCAGTTGACAAATCAAAGCAAGGGTTGTCAAAATTTAGCCAGATGTACAGTCAAGCAGAGAATGCCAAATATCACAGTAGAAAAGGCTATGCACTGAAGGCCAGAATGAATTGGCAAGAAATTATCAGGCAAATAAACAGTTGGTTATTCTTCAAGATCAAATACAAAAGGAACAAGACCATTCAGCACCATGGAGAAATAATGACTGCCTTAAAAAGCAGAATGGAAGCACAACAGAAAAACAAACAGAAACTCAGTTCAATTGCAGACAGCTGAAGACAAAGTCAAATTCCCAAAAAGCTAATCAAATGGAGATCGCCAAATACTGTAAACATAATACTACCCCATTATACTAAATGCAATAAGCTTGTCAATTCTTTCACATGTTAGCCCATCTAAATTTATAGAAGAAACAAACTTGAGCTGGGGAAGCAAGGATAGCAAATAAAGGTTGTATTACAAATGACTATACTCTGAAACTTTTCTTTAGAGAAGCAGGTATTGTGGAATGCAAAATGGAAACAACCTCCAGCCCCATGGTTCCCCTGGATATTCTCCTCTAAGCCATCCAGAAAGATGGAAGGTCCTCTTTGAGGGATGAGAGCAGGAGGCCCTCCGACCTGACCACACCAGGGTGGGAGGTGGTCAGTAGGGAGATTAGCATCAGAGGGGCCCGAAAAAAGATCACCATTCAGTGCAGGAAAAGGATGAGTGATCTGTGCAAGATACCAGACTAGGGGTACTGCAGAAATCACAATCTTTGTAAGGGCTTAAGGCAGTCTAATGATTAGAGTCCTCAAGGAAGTCACAAACGGATACAAAATTGGCTTTATGACAGAAGCCAGAGGGTAGTTGTAGAGGGTTGTTTTTCAAAATGGAGACCTGTGACGAGCAGTGTACTTCAGTGACCAGTGTTAGGTCCATTGTTATTTGTCATTTATATTAATGATTTGGATGAGAATATAGGAGGCATGGTTAGTAAGTTTGCAAATGACACCAAGATTGGTGGCATAATAGAGAGTGAGGTAGGTTACCTCAGATTGCAATGGGATTTTGATCAATTGGGCCACTGGGCTGACGAATGGCAGACGGAGTTTAATTTAGGTAAAACGTGAGGTGATGCATTTTGGTGGATTGAACCAGGGCAGGACTTATTCAGTTAGTGGTAGGGCATTGGGGAGAGTTACAGAACAAAGAGATCTAGGGGTACAAGTTCCTAGCTCCTTGAAATTGGAGTCACAGATGGACAAGGTGGTGAAGAAAGCATTCAGCATGCAGGAGTTGGAATGTCTTGTTGAAGTTGTACAAGACATTGTTAAGGCCACACTTGGAATACTGTGTACAGTTTTGATCACCATATTATAGAAAGGATATTATTAAACAAGAAAGTGTACAGAAGGGATTTTCTAGGACTTGATGGTTTGAATTAAGGAGAGGCTGGATAGACCGGGACTTTTTCTTGTGGAGTATAGAAGGGTGAGGAGTGATCTTATAGAGATCTGTAGAATAATGAAGAGCATCATTCATCTAGATAGTCAATATTTTTTTCCAAAGGTAGGGCAGTCTAAAATTAGAGGGCATAGGTTTAAGGTGAGAGAGGAGAGATTTAAAAGGGTCCAGAGGGGCCATTTTTTCACATAGAGGGTGGTGAGTATCTGGAACAAGCTGCCAGAGATAATAATAGAGGCAAGTACAATTTTGTCTTTTAAAAAGCATTTAGGCAGTAACATAAGCAAGTATAGAGCGATATGGGCCAAATTCAGGCAACTGGGACTAAGCTTAGGGGTTTAAAATAAAAGAGTGGCATGGACAAGTTGGGCCAAAGAGCCTGTTTCCATGTCCGACTTTATACAACCAGCAGATGGGACATCAATATTGAATTTGTGCTAGGCACTTTAAGTTCACCATCTAATATCATTAGTTCTTGGATTAGCAGTTACAACAGGCATGCATATTTCTGAATTATTCATTCACCCATTGGCCTCAGAGGTAATTCTTCTGTCATTCTGCAAGAAAAGAAAACCCAGGGTAGGGTGATGGCAGTGATGTCATCTACCAATCCAGAGGTAATGTGCTGGGAACACAGGTTTAAATCCCAACATAGCAAGATAGTAATATTAGAATTAAAATGTGGAATTTAAAAAGTATAATGATAATCATGAACCATTGTTGACTGTCCAA